>WTSP01012932.1:23341-38236 GCA_025331215.1 Actenoides lindsayi | reverse complement strand
GTAAAGAACTTCTTCCTGATATCCAATCTAAATCTACTCTTCTCTAATTTAAACCCATTACCCCTCGTCCTTTCACTGCAGTTGGAGGTGATCTCTGGAAAACAACTAGTTTAAATGTCCCTAGATGGGAACTATTTGATCTAAACTGTTCCTAGAGATACTTGGCCCTAACTCAAAGAAGTCTCCAAGCACGTTTCCCTGATCTAGTTGACGATGTCCCTCCTTACTGCAGAGGGGTTGGAATTAGATCATCTTTAAGGTGCCTTCCAACCCAAACCATTTGGTGATTCCATCTTTGATCTCTTCCTGCCATTTAGGTGGACAAACAAAGTTTCCATTCAGCCTTGCGGTTGGTTGGAGGAGGAAACTGGACTTGTCTTATGCACCCCTGACTCTTGCTCCAGAATGGCCAGTGCTGTGTTCAGAGGGTGGTCACTTGGCCACAAGGACAGGGTCACCTAAACAGTCTTCTGTTGGCCTCTTATCATGGCGCAAGTGAGTGGTAAAACCAATGCAAGGGAAATAGTTTAAAGCTTGAGTTTGCTCTTGATTTGACTTGTATTCACAATAGAATCTTTGAAATCTTAAAAGGCAGTGCCAGAAATTTAAGAAAATTAAGAATTTAATAAAATTTCTTTTTCTTTGCTGTAGCATCTGAATCCCAGCTGCTGAACTTTCCTGTATAGCCGAGTCTTCCGTATGTGCCCTGTTCTCATTTGGAAGCTCAATAAAATATTTCTTGCCACAAGAATTTTTTCACTGTCTGTGTATAACATACACACGTACAAATCAAAGTTGTGGAGGAGATGCTTGATTTGAGTTGGCCACTTACTTGTGGGCTCAGTAGATAAATGTGGCATCACATCTGAAACCAGAACATTTCGAGTTTTGCCTTTTCTTTCGTAATACCTGGAGTTTGATTTCCTGCATGTGTTTGTTAGTGTTATTGTCAAGAAAGAGTGTCTTAAATTGCTTTAGGCTTTTTGCTGGAGCATTTTACAGCAGATTGGTGTTGTCTGGAGTTTTTGCTGTTTTTTTGAATCAAAGCCCTTGTTTGATTGACAAGCAGCTTCTGAAGAAAGGGCGTAAAGTCCTCAGTGTTCTTGGTTGCTCTTGGAGTGTCATTTAGCAAAGTGTCCAGCACAAAGCATGCTGTTGTCTTCCTCTCCCACAACACTGCTGCAAAGGGTGGTCCAAGAGGTGACCCCTTTCCTTTCTGATGCTAACTCCACCGTGGTGACCTGAAGCTGTATATACCGTTAAAAGGTGCTTCTGTCCAAGACCTCCTCAGGTTAAGCCTCGCAAGATCCTCACGCATAGATGTACTATCTCTGTTTTCACAATGGAAAAATGGAGCCTGGAGGTTTCTTGCTGATACTGCACAGGAAGGTTGGGTCAGATGTGGTTGCTGCTTCTCCCTCTGTGAAGGCCAGGAGATGGATTTGATTTAATTTGTGTGCTATTCGGATGTGCTGTGTTGGTGGCTTCTGTATGGATTTAGAAGAGAGTTCCTAGAGCTTAAGGCTTAAGTAGACTGACCCCCTCGAAACCACAGATCATTAGGGCTTCCCTGGAAAAGGAGTTTGATGACTGTTTGTTTTGGGCTACTGTTTACCTTCTACCAGGACAGTCAGTCTCAGTTTGAAGATTTCAGGTCATGAAGAGTCTGCCACTTCACTTGATACATTTTCAGCATTTAATTACTCTCTCTGATTAAAAAAATAGAGATCTAATTTGAATTAGTTTCCAACTATTGTTTCCAAAAGCCTTTTCTTGTGTCAATTAAAAGGTTCTTTGATACCAAATAACTTTTCCTTTTGGAGGAAATTCATAATTCCATAACTGAGTGGTCTTTCAGCTTTTATTTTGGGTAAGTTAAACACATGGTTTACATACATAACACATAAGTTAAACGCATTGAGCTGGCAAGTGTGGGGCAGTTCCTTGCCTGACAGTACTTAAAGTTGCATTTCAGGATCTCTGGCTTTCAGATTTTGTTTCCTGGGTGTAGGACCTTGCATTTGGTTGTCTACTTTGAGTGGCCTTTATGGTCCGAATTGTGCGTTGCCAACCTGCCCTCTTCCGCTGTCATCCAAAAGACTATTCACAGATCTTGTCTGTGATTATATGAATTTCCAGTTCTATAGTGGACCTCTTGAATCGTGGAGGGCTCCGTTCCAAGCCCAGCAGAACCCTACTACAGCTAACTTTGTTGACAGTGATTTTCCACGGATGGCTGCTTTTAGTCATCTGTCAGTTGGCCAACTCTAAATCCGTTTAGCGTGTGTTGTTGACATAGTAGAGTGGTAATTTTTTAATCAAGCTGTCACTCATGCTCAGCTGAAGTTTGCCTGTTGCATTGAAACAGTTACCTTTATCAACCTGATTTGGAATCTCATCTAAGGATGAAATCAGCTTTATTTGACAGAGCCTATTTTCCATAATATGGTATTGACTGTCATGAATTTTGGTCCTGTCTTCTTTAAATCTAGATCAAGTCTGATTGAGTTTTCCTTTATTCTGTCCAGAGCCGATGTCTGGCTGATTTGGGGGTTGGACTAAGATGACTCTTAACGATCTCTTCCAACCCAAAGCATTCTATGATTCTATGATTGATAGTTGCTTGAGTCATCTTTTTGCCCTCTCCTGATGTTGTCATGTTAGAAACGTTTGTCCTCCAAACTTTCAAAAGTATTGAAAATGATGCCTCAGGTCTCAGAAGTGTTGAGACTCTTTGGAGGACTGTCAGGTTCAACAACCTCGTCCTCAGAGGCACCTTATCATACTGGAATGGAGAGCTGGTAGAGAGCTCGGGAGATTCTCCAGTCCATTCCCCTCCTTAAGGCAAGATGAATTGTCTCTAGAGCATCCATGACAAATATGTTTCTGATTTTTCCTTAAAATCTTCTAGTTTAGGAGGTACCCAGCCTCCTTAGGTAGCTGGTAGTGGGTAATTAACCACTTTAGTTAAAAGCTTATCCTGTATCTTATTTCTCTGGCAGATTAACACACTTGCTTCACTCCAGAGGATACGGAGAATAACCCATCCCAGTTGTCTCCATTGTCACTGGTGGGAGCATGTTGTGTTCTCCTTCGGTTGCCTTTCCTCTAGGCTGAACAAGGTCCTTTCGTCTGTTCTCATGGATCATACGGTTTCCAAATCTCTTTATTATTTTTGCTGCTTTCCTCTGTACTCTGATGTGTTTACTTCTCTCTTACGGGGGCTTGGTACTCCGTGGCCTTGTCAGAGTTTTATAAAATGAAATAATGCTGTTTTCCACGTGGCACTTGATTAAAACAACCTGAAATGCCCCCTTTTATTTACTTAAATCTTTTTTTTTTTTCCTTCTTTTTTTTTGGCAAATCCATTGTATTGTCGACGTATATTAATTTCTGATCCCCTTAGGTTATTTTCTCTCGTCCAGCAGCTCGGTTATTACCCACCTGCTCAGCGTACGCTGCTCTTGCGCTTGTCTTCACTGGGTGTTACCAGGCTGTTGCGGTTTGCCATGATTTGATCTCGATCCATCCATTTTGTTTCTTTTTTTTTTTTTTGCTTTATCATGTAGTTGCTTTTATATAAATCGCTTAATAATTTTTTTTCTGGTGTCTTCCCATTGATTGCAAGGGGAGTTAAATCTCGTTGATTTGCTTTAGCTTTTCCAAACTGTGCTCGGTAGCTATTTCATTTTTGATCCCCAAAGCACTTGGAGACTTTGTGAGCGACTTTAAGTGGATTGTCTATATGCAAATTTCTTAATTTTTCCTCTGCTGAGTTATATTTGGGAAAAATCAACATCTTAAGTGATGCCTGGTTTCATTATGTTGATATTTCATTATGATAACTGAAAAGTACAAACGTCATACAAGTTCAAATCAATTATTTAAATCAAGACACTTTGCAATCTTGATTGAATTACTCGACTTAGATGTATTTAAATGCGAGTCTGTTCTTTTTCTCTGCTGTCAAGACTTCCAGTCCAGTGGCTACCTCGGCTTTATTGGTTGTAATGAGGTCCAAAATAGTTACTTCGTGTTACAAATTGTCACCTACGATTTTGGGAAACTAATCCCTTATAATTACTTGCTGTGTCACAGTCCCTGTACATCTCCCGTCTCCTCTGTAACCTCACATCTTCCCCCCCCCTTTATGTACCTGTGGAGTCACATACCCTACTCCTTGACTTGGTGCTTCCCAGAACCTCTTCCTGGGCTTCGCTCATTAAAGCATAGCGAGGTACTGCCGAGTGCCTGTGGGAATTCAGCTTTTCTGCAGTACTGATAACTGTCGAAGGTGTGAGTCTGTCTTCCTCGTCTTTGTAGGGGTGAGCTGCAGCCATCTCTTCCTTTTTATATCTGACCACCGTCGAACTGATGATTTTAAAGTCCAGTCACACGCTCATCATACCCAATGTAATTTTTTTTTCTTCTCGCCGGTCAGGGTTTTATTTGTTCCTGCTTGTTATTCAGACTCCTTGCTCCCATATACAGCAATAGAAAAATTCATTTTCTTTATGGACGCTCTTGTCTGACTTTGAACCTCATTTGCCCTTCTAAGCGTCCTTCTCTTGTATTTAGCTTATTCCTTTCCTGGATGCATCAGCAGTTTCATCTGGGAAGGTGTCTTATTAGTTGGAAAGATGCTGGCTCTGCAATTCATGATCTCCCTGCTCCCTGCAATATCGTTCCATCGCTCACATCCAAATATTCTTATCAGTTGCACAGCCTTGTTCAGTTTGATCTTTTTTGCCTTCTTTTGCATCTAGGACCGGATGTGTGTTTTAGCTCGAGGATCGGCAACCCGCGGGCATGCGATCGGGCTGTGAATGGGGTGCGGCCTTAATAACGTCGGCATTTTGAGGCCCCCTTTGCAAGAGGCAGTAGCCTGCAGTTTCTGGCTCTCCCCGAGCTCTGGGCTCAGCAAAAGCCACTGCCTTCTGTAGAAGCAAGATACCATTGACCAGCGGATTCCTGCCTCTTCGAGAGGCAGCTTCTACCAGATCTTACTAGGTTTCTCTTAGCACACTCGAGCCATAGCGTGGGGAGGAAAAAGCCTGGCGTGGCACTATACAAAGATCGCCAAACCTTGACTTAAGACTTTCCTTTCCAGTTCTTTTCCAGGATCCCTGCAATCCTTTCTCATCCGCTTAGTTCCCGCTGACGCCGAGTAGCTGCTCCCAATAGGCCTGCTTCTTTGGGCCGGGGCGATCGGCCAGTAGTTGCGATCATCTGTTGCAAGAGGCGATCGATGGCAGGCAGGTATTTCTGGGAGGCAATCCTGCTGATTCACAGAGCGTGTTTGCAGAGGCTGGTTTTTCCGAACGCAGTCTGAAGCAGGCAGCAGGAGACCATTTTGCTCACTATTCCAAGGTGGTTTTTTTCCTGCCAGCGCTAACTACCCGCGCAACACACGTAGGCACAGAGCTGCTCCGTGACTTAGACCACGGGTGTTTCTCTGGCTGCCCTTGACTTTCTCGTGCTTTCCTGATGCTCTTCACTGACGTTTCTGGCTCTGTCAGTAGGCTTGAAAGCGTGCGTGTTCTCTCCCGTTCTCTGCGGTTTACACAGTTTCCCCCTCTACCAAAACAAAGCCCGGCGATGTTCAGCCCTTGGGAAGCTTCTTTTTTTACTCACATATGTTTAGGCCAGTTTGTGGCTAGTCTTGCTGGCTTTAACCTTTTCATTCAAAATTCCATGCTAACAGATTTGTCTTCAATGGAGATTTTTTTGGATGAGTTCGTAATCTGGTGCAGCCTTGTGCTTTCACTTCAGGGGAGATCGTGCTGCAGGAGAAGCCAAATCTCCAGCTGTTTTTGTTGTGACAGCTAGCGATAAATGATGATGCCACTTCCCATCATTTATCATCAATCCTGGCTATCCAGGGAGATCCCAGTAGACTGAAGGTTAGCAAAAATGTGACGCCCATCTACAAGAAGAGCTGGAAGGAGGATCAGGGGAGGTTTAGTTTGGATATTAGGAAGAATTTCTTCCCCAGAAGGGTTGTCAGGGCCTGTCCCAGGCTGCCCAGGACAGTGGTGGAGTCCCCATCCCTGGAGGGGTTTCAGAGCCATGGAGCTGTGGTGCTGAGGGACGTGGTTTAGTGGTGACCTGGCAGTGCTGGGTTAATGGTTGGACTTGATGATCTTGAAAGGCTTTTCCAACTAAAATGATTATGTTTCTGTGATCTCGTGGCCAGATCATGGGAGACCAGCACCCAGTTCTTTCCACACCCACAATTTCCATGTAGTTCATAAACTGCATAAGCAGTGCCTTAGTTTCACATTTGGAATATGGCAAAAATGGTTGGCAGTGCCTGTACTTCTCAAGATAGATAAACAAAGCGTTGGGATATGCCACAGTGATGACTTTCCCCCTTCTTTATCACAGAAGGAATGAAAAGGTTGTTGACCATGTGCCTGTGGTCACTTGTTTGAGTGCCTCCATTGTGCCCTACATGAAGTTTTTGTTCAAGTTTTGCACCGCTTTTGAATGGCACCGAATTGTTCTGCTTACATGGAATAGGCTCTTGCAGAAAATGTGTAACATCAGCTCTGCAGAGACTATTCTGGTGTCTTCCTTGTTTCGGTTTACAGTTCAGGCTGGTGCCTTTGATCTGCAAAACTCTTGATTTGAATCTTATCTCCTTGTGAGACCTCTTTCCCCAGGCTCGTGCTGGCAGTCAGGATTAGCTGGGCTTTACTTCCTTAACAATCTTGTTTTTACATCTGAGAGACCTTGAGCAGAGTTTTCTTCTGGGGCAGGGGGGGGCATTGATTCTGGAATATGTTTTTCTCAGTGTTATCAGGATTTTCTGGCTATCGAGATAAGCTGCGGGGCTTACAGATCCCAGAGTTTTCTTCCTGCAGTGGCAACTGGGGGAAGCCATGTGTGTCTTCAGCTGGTTTAGGCTTTTATCTGACCTTCCAATGATTTTACCTTTTCATTATTATTTCCTATTTCTTGCTTTGTACGCATGTTTATAATAATGAAAATAAAGTGGGAACGACATTGAAGAAAAGAATCCTTTCTCTTTGGTTTTTGGGTTCTGCCCGCCCTCCGGAGATGCTGGCAGGGTAGCAGAAATATGGGCATGGTTTGAGGTCTGAGGAAGGAGAACACAGGGCCAAACAGACTTGCTCAGTTAAGTTCTAGAATCAGGAGACTGTTGTCCTCAAAGTTCATAACTTTGTTCTGATCTAAAAAGAAAATAAAACTGGAGAATCTTAAGGACCAACACACATCTTCTGTATCTTGACAAGTTTCAAAAGACAGCCTGGCTGCCAGAGTTAATAAATGTGGGCTTGTGCAGGTGTCACGTCTGTGGGTCTGTATAAGCGTGGGCTGTTCTGGAGTGAGGTCACTCATCTAGAAAGTTTGAATTATGCCCATTGCTGTTACTTCTGGCTGTGGTACATCCATAGGAAGAAAAATGTACATCAGTAGCACCCCGTGGACTTAAGATACTCATAGAATACATATGCAGCCATATGACTTCTCAAGCAATAACTGCTACCTGAAGAGCTGCCCATAAATTCTTGTTGATGCTAAAACAATCTCGCTGATGATAAAAGGTACAACTGCAGAATCCCGAGGTACTGCAGTGCAAAATAAACTGGAAAACAAAGGCACCCTTTGCTGCCATCTGCGTCTCCGTCTCCGCAGAATAAGTGCTCTGATTGTATTTTGTGACTGCAAATTCCTGAAGAGCTGGCACCAAATCCAGAAATCCTGAAGCTGTTCTTTGGAGGCAAGAAGTTTTGTGTAGGTGTCTTGCAGTAATTTTAACTCCTTCCCTTGTTACTCTCTCTGAACTAAGGCTCTCACTTGACTCCCAATGTAAAATACAGAGTGCTCTAAAGCCTCATCTGATAGCCAAGCATCAGGACATAGTATATTGAGACTACATGCTAAAAACACCTGAAGTACTTTCATGGCTTCCTTCTCAGACTCTCTGAGCTGCTTGCAAACCGTAGTGAACATAACAGTGCTTTCAGAGGTAGCGAAATGATGCTTACCCCAGTTCCCCATCTGCAAAATGTGCATCAGACGGGCCGAGAGCCTGGGTTTGCCGCTGATTTAGATGGATGCAGGTCCTCGGTGCTGTGAAAGACATAGTTCTGCCCTCCCTCTTGCTGTACTCTTAAGTACCTTGTGCTGAAGGCATAGTTTCATGGGATACTGATGGGACCAATATGCCAATACCTTCTGCTTGGAGCTGCCCAGTTACGTTTCCACTTGGCATGAACTTGAGAGCACATGGCCAAAGAGAAGGGAGGAAAGGAGAGACTGCATCTTCTGGTAACGCCATGACTTTATTGACTTGAATGACTTTAAGTTTGCCTTCAGGAACTGAAACAACATCCTCGGGGTGTACTTTTATAGTGTGTTTGAGGTAAGGGGTTTGGCCACCTTGCTACAACTGTCTGTGATGCTTGTCTGACTGTGTGATGATCTGATTTGGTGCTCTGAGCTGGCAGGAGAAAAACCTACAGGAAAACCTTGCAAATAACCAATGAAAACCTTGCCAATAACCAAGAAAAACTTTGCAAAGCATAAATTGGAAGGGGAAGAATAAGCACAGGGATAACATCTGACATCATCTGGGACTTCTAGCAGGGCAACTCCCTTTTATTGTATTTTTAAAGTTATAGCAATGCAGTGTTTCTTTTGCGGGCTCACAAAGGTGGATGCCAGAAGCTGATTTGATCTTGTCACAGAATCGGGGAATCATAGCATGCTAGAGGTTGGAAGGCACCTTTTGAGATCTTGGTGTCCAACCCTCCTGCCAAAGCAGGATCACCCAGGGCAGGCCACACAGGAACATGACCGGGTGAGTTTTGAAAGTCTCTGGAGAAGGAGACTCCACAACCTCTCTTGTCATCCTCTTGGGGATCTTGCCATTTAGTAAAGAGGGAGTAGAAAAAACTCTGGAGGTTGAATTTACTTAAGATGTGCTTTCGAGATGAACCGCGGATGCTTTGTTCGAGATCAGTAGTCTCTGGTAATCTTTTTATACTGAAATAATTTAATGGGAGTAGCCCTTTTAAGATTACTGGGGAGTATCCAGAGTCTATTCCTGGTACTGAGAGTGGAAATCTGTTTTAATTGGAGCAGCTTCCTGCCAGAGTGGTAACAGTAAGAATGCTCAGTAAGTAGCCTGAGAGATGATAAAACCCTCAGGCATTTTGCATCCATTTCAAGTAGCCTGGGTACTGTAAGAAACACCAGAAATTGGGCACCACCTGGGAAAAGAGATTCTGTGTAGGGGATTCAGTGACTAGATACTAAACCTTCCCCCAAAGTACCTGAATCTATGGGGACATAGTCCCTGAGTTCACCTTTTGGGTTTGTTTTATTGAATATCTCAGAGAGGGGATAAAAATCCCCCGCTGCCACAAATAGCACTTGAGATTTCTTTGTTACTCATGTATAATTAACCCTCATGGTTTCTTCCCCCTTTGGTTCATTTCCGTTTTTGTAGCCACCATAACAGGAGTGAAGAAACAAAAACAATTCAAACTAGGAAATGAAGACAAAACGTTATCAGATAACCCGGGGAAGTTAGAGAGCTGGAAGCCTTTAAAAATAGTTTTTTTGAAGATAACAGTATCCCGCTAATCTCAGGATAAAAAAGCTTCAGGTACCATATTTTTAAAACCAGTTCAGCTTTCCAGAATGTCTGGAAAAGTGAGCTTAGCCCTTAGAAGTGTTGCTCCTTCAGCAGTTAGTCTTAGTTTAGAGGGATCATTTATTGCTGTTTGTCAGTGTACCTGTAGTACACATTGATAACAAAACCTCTGAATTTTTTTTTTTTTTCTGCACTAAAATAAAGAGGAAAATGAAAAGACTGTGTTCAAAAATAAATTTCAGATAATCTGGGCCGACGGACGTGAAAATATCTCTGCTCTAAACATATGTTTGTTGCCACGGCAGGAAAGACTGTGCTGTAATCTTCATTTTCATACTCTAATTATAGTTTGAGCCCTTCTAAAATTTACCTCTGCGTTTCCTTAACTTAGCCTATCTGTTTTCAGAACGTTTGCGCTGTGTGTGTCTAATGGATCTGACCAGAAGCAGCTGATTTTTATCTGAATGCTGATTTTTATTTTATTTTTATTTTTTTCCTGGGCGGCTGTCTTAAAGGCAATGATAGCACAGTATCTTTTTATCCTCTGAAATTGCAGCTGTTTGAAGTGTCGTGCACAGACTCACTCGTGAAATGATACAGCACAGAGTCGCGTGCTCGTAGCCTAAAAGCATATTCTGGTTTAAGAAAGGATAAACTGAAATTTGCACAGAAGGTTCTAATTCTCTTTCTTGCTTTGAAAGTCTTGAATGCACTGTATTTTTACTATATTTTTCATGTCTCAGAGGAGAATCCATGCAGTAAAATAAACCTGTATTAACACGTCCTGTTATCACATAGGGTTGGTACAGGCTCTTTTATAGGGGGGTCTCTTTTAGCAGAACACAAAGGGAGAGATAAAATGGAGGTTCAGTTTCATAGCAACTGCTGCTTGAAGGAAGTTATCACACGGTTTGAACCTTGTTGACAAAGTTGGATGCAACAATAGTTGTAATATTTATCTGATAGAGTTATAGAATATTTATTTGATAAGAGTTGTTTAAATAGGATGTTTGTCTTAATAATGGTGTAATTCCTATGAGGCCAAGCTGAGAGAGCTGTGGTTGTTCAGCCTGGAGAAGGCTCCAGGGAGACCTTCTTGTGGCCTTTCAGTATTAAAAGGGGCCCATCAGAAAGATGGGGACAGGCTTTTTAGCAGGGCCTGTTGTGACAGGACAAGGGGTTATGGTTTTAAACTAAAAGGGGGAGATTCAGACTAGAGAGAAGGAAGAAATGTTTTATGCTGAGGGTGGCCCTGAGAGGTGGTCGATGCTCCATCCCTGGAAACATTCCAGTTGAGTTTGGCCAGGGCTCTGAGCAACCTGCTCTAGTTGCAGATATCCCTGCCTGTGGAAGGGAGGTTTGACTAGATGACCTTGAAAGGTCTCTTCCAACCCAAAGCATTATATGATTGCTCTCCCCAGAGCCAACTCTTAGCCTGTCCTCACAGCAGAGGGGTTCCAGCCCTAGGATCATTTTTGTGGCTTCCTTTGGACCCGCTCCAAGAGGAGCCTTTCACTTCAAGTTCTTTAAGAGGTGTAAGTTCTGAGTAACTAAAAGCCATAGATCTGGCAAGTTGTGAAAATCCATTTTTCCAGTTATTGTTTTCACCTTACCCGTTAGTGATTCTGCTGTGTATACACAGGCATGCTGTAAACACCCCTTAAAAATACCTTCATATCAGAACACTGAGAGACAGTCAAAGCTCAAATAGCACAGAAGTGCTTAAGGACTTGAACACGGTCTTGTTAGAGCAGATCTACTGCTAACGTTGTGTTAATATTGAGTTAATAATGCCTAAATAGGCTGCCCGTTTATTTCTTCGCTAGGAAATTAAATTGGGTTGACTGTGCTCAGATTACTGTTTGCAAATGAAGTAGCTGGAAGGAGAGCAGCAGCACTAGGAAGTAACCCTCGTCCTGCCGTGCCTGCAGACCTCTGGCCATGTATCAACAAATGAAGCTGTGCCTTAAATTGTGTCCCAGCCAACTGCCACTTCGGAGGCTTTTTAGTACCAAGTGACGTTCTGATTAAGAAAATTGGCACTTTGTTACCAAATGCAGATGATATTAATCACGTTAAGAACAGTTGTTGGGTTTCAAACAGTGAAAATGAACGAGTTACTGTGGTCAAATGGATGGGATTTTAGCAGGGTTTCATCAAGCTAGCAGTGGACCCAAGAGCAACCTGCTCTAGTGGGAGGTGTCCCTGCCCATGGCAGGGGGGTTGGAACGAGATGATCTTTAAGGTCTCTTCCAACCCAAACCATTCTATGATTGGTTCTGTGATTTTTATTAGTGCTCTTGAAGTAGTCTCCCCAGGGGTGTGTATGAATGAGATCTCGTACAGAGGGACAAAGCAATATATCATGGTCATGATCTCTTAAACCTGGAGAGTGGATGGGCACCTTGGTGGAGTCTCTTGCTCCCTGACTGCCCAGACTGGAGGGACAGTGGAGACCATTCAGCTCTTCCGCTTAGATGTGCTCATCAAGAGCAGATTTTGTCAAACGAGGTGGCTCCAATTGCTCGATTCCGTGGGCTTGGCACCTTTGTGTTTGCTTTAAGTTATATTCAAAGAGGAGAATAAAATAAGACACCGAGAAATGCTGCTGGAGGTAAGAGTTGTAAGCCTTGCTTACTGTGTGAGTTGGAAGGAGAGAGTTTTATTATGAGTCGTAATGCTGGAAGGGATTCAGAGGTCAGTGGTGGGCAAAGCAGGTTAGTGTAAACACAATGGTTGTTGTTGCAGCAAAAAAAAAAAAGACTTTACGAGCCAAAAATTATTTAGAAGAGAACAGATCTCACTTCTGGATTTGGTACTCATGACTTTCGTACAGGGAGATTGTGTATGATTTCCATTTCAATATCTTGAAATAGCTCTTGGATAAGTTGTAGGGGAAGAGAAGAAACACAAAAATAGTCCTGAGGATGAGAAAAAACCACGTACAGAGAGGCTTAAGCTAAGTCTGTTTAGTTTATCAGAGAGAGCACTTGACTGCAGTAGCATCACTGAGAGAAAATTCCAGGCACTGTGTGTCCACCTGTGCAGCCAGGGAAACTGTACCTAAAATCAGCCTTTTAAAGGGGAAATTGGGCAGTTTGGAGTTGAAGCGAGGCATGATTTTAATAAGGAGGTGAATTGCCCATCGTAATGAACGATCAAACAAAAAACAGCATTTTCTATCTCTAGAAATCCCCGTTGGATCACTTTTCATTTAAAACTATAGGCCAGTAGAGGGTATGGTCTTCTGGAGTGTTAGTTTTGGTGTGTGAGTGCTATTTAATGGCACATGGTAGGCAGGAGGGGAATTTCGGTGAAGCTGTGATCTCTTCTTGGCCTTAAAATTGATGAAACTCTGAACACATCTTTTCTTCCTGGGCAGAAAGCATTGTGGAAAGGCACTAAGCACTGTTAACCCGTGGTTGCATTACAGAGGTTGTGTTAGGAGGTGATGGAGTTTGCTAATTGAAACATCAATTTTTGCTTAATAGGCCAACCTTTGCATTAAAAATAATACCTCATTCTAGTTAAAAATTTCTGTGTGGGATGGTGAGGGTGGGTTCGGGTTATAGCTCAAATTAGCCGCGAGCTGAAGACGAGCCCTGAAAATGTTGTACAGCACACAGTGATGATGGGAGTGGAATTACATTGCTGAGAGTTAAGGGTAAATGTCTTTCTTTATAATATAATTTGTCAAAGCTGTAAAATACCCGTGGAAACCTGGGCTGTTGGGAAATTTGATGGTAATCGTGGGGTGATGGATCGGGGCTTGGTGATCTCAGCTCAGGATGAGTTGAGGGAGGGATTTATGAAATGCAAGCACCTGCAGAATTGCTACTTCCAAACCATCTGTAAACTTTCTTTCTCCCCAAAGTGCTCTCATCCTGAGTGTTTACCTCTGACTGCTGTGCCTTTGGAAAAGAGCTTAGATAACCATAAACTGGAATTGGAAGTGCATGTCAGCACCAGCTAAAATGATGCAAAAAGAATACTGCGAGGCACGTGAGCAGCAAGACAAAGACTCTATTTAAATCTCCTGGCTCCGGGTGAGGTATTATAGTATCTGGATGTCTCCAGATGATCCGCTGTGGTCACTGAAGCCAAGCTTCACCCAGGTACCGGTCGGACTCTATTCATAGCGGTCTTCAGAAAACGCCCCACGCGCATCGATCGCTCTTTGTCTGCCTCTAAACCCCATTTCTGCCAGTTCTGCCTTACAATCAAAACTGCTGGTTTGAGTGATATTTGAAGTGATCTAAGAATACTTTAGATGTATTGTCGAGGGATTTGGTGCTAAATAAATGATAGGGTAGGTGAGATCCTAGCAAGCGTTGGGATAACATAAGCAAGACTAATGGTTTTTAACTTGTTTTCTGAACAGCAGGACATGATGGATCAAAGGAAAAAAAATTGACTCGGTTGCTTCTTTGTACCAAAACTTTCAAGAACTGAAAATGGGCAGCTGAAGTAAGAGATTTAGGGCTTAGGGAAAGAACCTGTGTGATGAAAGAAACTGGGCTGGGAGGTTATGAAAGTACAGGTTGGCAGCTCTGCCAGCTTCATCATTTCCCCATACTGATCTGCTGTAGAAGACTTTGGCCAGGATAGTGTAGCCTGGATAGTTACTTCTTAATTTATTTGTTTTTTTTTGGTAATCAATGACCTTTATTGTGCCGTAAAGAAGATTTTAGTTTCTAGAAAGCTGATCTCCTTTGCCATCAGGGGGGAAAAAGGAACTGCAGAGGTGGAGGGTTGATCATTGAGGAGAGGTGATTGTACTTGAGGAATCTGGGAAGAAGGCAAGTGTGAATTTTCATGTGCCTCCCTCCCTGCCCTTCCCCTGTTACCTGCAAATAACATTTCTTGCAATTCCTGATCACGTTTGCTCCTAAAATAGATATTTAGGGGTTTGTTTCCATACCTGATTCGCAGGGGAAGAAATTTAGAATTTCCTAATTTGTCGGTGTTGCCTGCAGCAGTGGCAGCCAGATGTGGTGGTGTGGTAGTGATGATGCTTGCAGGAAGGGGGAAAGATAGGTCTGTTGGGGCTGTTTAGCCTTGAGAAGAGACATCTGAGGAGGGAATCTTCTCAATGCTCAGCAGTATCTATAGGGCGGGGGTCAAGTGAATGGGGCCAGGCTCTTGTCAGTGGTGCCCAGTGACAGGACAAGGGGCAACGAGTGCAAATTAGAACCCAGGAGGTTCCATCTGAACAGGAGGAGAAACTTCTTTGCTGTGAGGGTGGCAGAGCCTGGCCCAGGCTGCCC
>WTSP01012931.1:27475-37520 GCA_025331215.1 Actenoides lindsayi | reverse complement strand
AACCCCCCTGGCTCTGTTCCTGTGTGGGCTGCCCTGGGTGACCCTGCTGGGGCAGGGGGGTTGGACTCGATGAGCTCCAGAGGTCCCTTCCAACCCCTACCATTCTATGATTCTTTCCATCTGCTGTCTGATTTCCTTTTCGTCCCATCATTAACAAGTTTTTTATTTTCAAGCTCTGCCTGTGTTCCCCGAAATCTCCATCTGAGAACAGCCTGTTAGCAATTGTCAGCTCCACGTTCCCTTACCTATCAGGAAACTTCTATGGTAGTTTGTGGGTTCAAAAGTAGACAATCACAATTCACCTCTGGAGCAAGCAATGAAAGGTTGGTTAAACTCCATTTTGTGTTAAGTTAAAAATAAAATAAATAAATAAAAATAAACTGGATGAGGCTGATTTAACAGCATTTCACCTAAGCTACATAAGTGATCTTGTAACTTTTGTTACAGGCTTCTGTTCTGTGTTGTATCCCTCAGTTGAGAGTAGCGGAAAGTGTGTAACAGTGTTCACTGCCCAGAAGTATAATTATTACATATTCTACTATGTATTTTATTGTAAATTACTTTAATCCCATAAAAAGCTCCAACTCAGACACAGCTGTACTCAGGACTGTCTGCCTCGTTTATCTGCAGCCCTGTGCCCCAAGATCACGTCCTCAAACGGGATGGGAAAGGTTCAAGAGGTTGGGGTTGGGTGGTGCTGCGTGTTTAACGACCCCCCTCCCTGCTCCCCTTTGCAACAGGCAAAGCATCAGCCAGTAGCACAGCCCACCTAAGCCCTGCAGCTTGGGTTTCATTCAGAAGCAGTAATCTGGGGCCTGTGTTACTCGCTGCACGAGGAGGATTAGGTGGTGCTGGCTGCAGAGCGCCTGGGAAGATCCGACGCTGTGGAATTAAGGGATAGTGAGAGGCTTTGGTTACTCACACGTCGAGCAGACACGTGGCCTGTCCTGCTGGGATGTGAGGAGTGTAGACTGCCCCACGTTCAGTCGCTGTTCCGTGAGACAGAGCGAGCTGCAGCAAAGAGCCCATGGGAGGAGAGGTGATGTTGCTTTTCTCCTTACCAGCGCTCGGTTCTGGTTCAAATTGCAAATCAAAAAGACACCCTAAAGGCTGCGACTGAACTGTGTGTGTGCAGAGCTAGAAACAGTAAGGAACCCGCTCAAGTTGCTTTCAGTTGCAAAAAGATGACCTGCTTTAGGAAGAGAAAGCTTGTTGAAGAGCGAGGAACGTCAGCTAAGAGGCTGCATCTTTCTAGTCTCCGTGGAACCAAGTTAAGGACCTCCTCTTCAAGGTGCAGAGATGCAGTGTTCCCCTCTCTTCCCCCTGAATCAAAGTGAGAAATGGTTCCAAGGGAAGGGCAGGGGTTAAAAACGGAGGAAAGGGGAGTGTTAGTTCAGTCAGGGAAAGGAGATGAATGATACAGCTTTAGAATAAGTCAGGGATGAAACACGTGAACCGTTTGTGCTGTGCAGCTTCAAGTTGGTTTCAGTAGCTGAGGACTGGAAACGGGCTAACGTGGTACCAGTGTTCCAGAGAAGGGATCCAGGAGGGATCTGTGGAGTCGCAGATTTGCCCACGTTCCCCTCGTGTTTTCGTTGCCTGAACCTCATTCCTGTGAGTGTAACGTGCCATTGGGGTGCATGGGCACACTGTTTGAATAGAGCAGCTTTAGCGAGTCATTCCGATAACCCTGGCAGTGCTGACCTCACTGTTTACACTCTGCTATTACACTATGCTTGTCATCTGTGGGTTTATAGTTATTTCTAGGTCATCAATTAAAATGCTGAACAATGTTACGTGCGTGACTGTTCTGTTGGCACAGAGTGATTGTATTCAGTAGCAATTCTTTGTCTGACAGCTACTTTTAAAAATTAAATTGACTGGCAGGATCTTATCCCTGGGTTTGTTTTGCTGTTTCATATATATATATATATAATTTTTTTTTTTTAATCTCAGAAATGTATTTTTCAGGCAAGTGAGAAGCTCTGAACAGTTCTAAGTCTGATGTCTCCATGTTTCTCAGCAGAGGCAGTAATCTAAACACCCTGATCCCGACCTCCCCCACCCAGAAGCACCTAAGAACTCTTCTCAGAAATCAGTGATTTATTTGTGACCTTATTTTTCCATAAAAATCTCAATGACTGATGTGACTTCTACTTTCTCTTCAACTGGAAAAGCTGTTGCAGGATTAAAATAATTATTTTGCTGGGGATTGACATCATCCTAGCTGCTCTGAAACCTCGTGGGTAATCTGCTTACTCTTTGGCTCTTGTTTGGCTGGGGAGGAATGGCCTTTTTCAGACTTTTCCTCTGCTTTGTGTTGCAAAAGAAGCTTTGAAGACAGTGCAGAGAAGGAAGGGAGGCTGCGAGTGTGGGAAATCCAGGAGCACAGGACACAGAACCGACTGCCAGGATGACCAGATAATGCTGATGTCTGAGAACCCCAAAGTACATTTAGAATTGTGCTGCTCTTGTTGTGTTTGTTTTGTGTCCGACGCGGCTCCCACTTCCACTCGTTGCTTTCTCCTTCAGTGACTTCAGCAGGAAACCCCCAGAGACAAAGCTTTCCTCACCTTCCTTACCTCTTCTGGAAAGAGCTGCTTCTTCCCCTCAGTTTCTCCTTGACTCTGCAGGTTGGTGTTCTGCTGTGAGATCATTCTGTCAGCATAAGCTTGTTTACTTCCCAACTTTGGCAGTTTTGGAAGGCTCCTTTCACTATTAAGCCACCCACCTTTTGCATTAGCAGATTATTTTCCACTGTGGAACTGTGAATTGCTCCTGCTGATTGCCAGGATTTGTTTCTTCTGTGAAGACCTAATGTTTCAGTAAGATTGAATCCTCTGTTTTCTAATGAAGTTTCCTGCATTAATTAGTTTCTTTCTGGATCCTGTCAGACTCGGTATGATACCAGCCTTCTGAGAAGCTTGTTTGTTGATGCGTTTAGAAAAAGCTCTACTTTTTTTTCATAGAAAGAACTTTCTCTGGGGATGCTGCCATGACTCAGAACACCAAGAATCTGAAGGCTTTGTATTTGAGTGTAATCAAAGTGGCACTCTTCATCATTTTGTCTCTTTAGAACCGGAACAGATCAGTAGATGAATATGCATTTTTGGCATTGTCTCCAACCAAAATTGAAAGTAAGGGTGTAAATGATCATGATCGCCAGAAACACTGAGCAGTGGTAGGGCCTCAAACTTTCTGCAGTTGCTCCTTCTTTGCCAGTTAACTTCCAAGCCACTGGGCAATTTCATCCGGGCTTGACAAGAAGAAGAAATGTCAACAATACTTGTAATTGCAATTGTGTAAGAGTTGGAACTGAGTAGGAGACACCCCCTCACATTCTCTGCGAGATGCAGTTCATTGTTCATTGTGGCTTGGCAGCACTGGTTGCCACTCAACCATGCCAGCTGCCCATTAGCTGGGGGAGATGCCATCTCCAGATGGGTGGAGGTAAACTAGGAAAGCCTTACCTCTGGGAGCACTATGGGAGGGAACAAGATGGCAAAAAGACAAACTCGGGTCTGTAGGAGCTTGGGTGCCTTTAACCCTGTTGCCTGAGAAGCAGCTTGTTTATAATGCAGTACTGAAAGGATCTGACATCCCTCTGTTTCCAACCCCGTGGATGTTAGTGACCTAACTCTGGGCAAGGTTGGAAGTACCCTGTTTGAAATGCCTCTTGTAACGCTTCCGTGGTGTCAGTTTGGCATATTACTTCTGCTGTGCAAAGACTGGGGGGATGCTACTCAGGCAAACCGAAGCTCTTCCCACGTGCTGCCTTTGCAGTGTTCTGTGGCTGTCCCAAGCTGAGACTGCACTGAAAGGGTAGCACTAGGAAGGGATGTGTCTTTCCTGAGCTGTAAATCTGACCTTTTAGAAAGCAGGGGGAGGCATCCCTCGCATTTTGGTTGTGCATACTGGAGTAGAGCATACTTGTGGCATCATCTGCAGTTTATTTCTTTGCTTTTCACTACTGAAGACATTAAAAAAATCAGTATTCTGCAAGCTTGAAAGACAGACTATTATCTAATTGGCTTTTGGTTAGGAGGATACTGATTTCTAGGTCAATGTAAAACAAATGAGCATTTAAATTGAAGAGGAGCAGCTGTTCCAAAGCCCCTTTCCACAGTGCCTGGTTTTGTTAAGGATAATTATGTCTAATTTTAAATTATGATAGCTTTGAGTATTGAGCTTTGCCTTGAAACCTCCACTAGCTCATTCTCCTTCATCAGTAAGAATGTTCCACCATGGAACTGGCTTTCTGATTGGATTTTTTTTTTCCTGGGTCTTTTGAATTATGAAGAGCAATACAGCTTTAAAGCTGGGCTTATCAACACTTCCATAGCAGTGTCACCATACACACAGTTTCCTTCTCGGGGTCTCAAACCAGGTATAATGTCTGATTCCTGAGGAAAGATACCGCTGGGAAAAGACATTTTTCTGGGAACATGTAGGATTTTTCTTGATATTTTTAGCTTGAAAATGGAAACATTAAACTCTAGTGCTGAAAAATCCAAGAAAGCTCATGTGATTCCTTGGAAGGAAACATATGCTAAGGATGTCCCGTGGATTACACATTGCTTGTTTCAATTAACACATTGATATTCTCTCTCAGTTCTGGAGACAAAAGCCTAGGTGACAATTCAAATGATGCACGAAAATGATATTTCAGGTTTTTTTTTTTTCTGGTACACTTAGAGGGGGTTTTGTTTCTTCTTTTTTTAAAAAAAAAAAACAACAAAGAACAAAAGATTTCACCCGCTAAGCTCAATGTTATGTTAGTAATTCAGTAGGATGTCTGAGCACTTGAAAGAGCACGTGTTGTAAAAATATTGCTGCTGCAGTGAAGCATGTTTGTGTTTATGGAACGTTCCTTGCTGGACACGGCAGCATTGTAGTGTCAGGAATAAGAATTGTGTGTTTGAATTATTTTGGAGGAAAGTGGAACTATAGCAAGAAATGTAAAATATGTATTGTTTTTGCGTTCGAACTTGAAATGCAAGCATTTTTTTTTTTTACCAGCTAGTTTTATGGAGAGAGGTTGTCTTTGCATGCCTTTTAAAATAATGAATGTCACCCTTTTCCTCTGAGAAATAGTCTTTGAGACTTTAAGTCAACATCTCTTACTGTCTTTTGTTTTTTCTCCCTTGAGTAAACGTAATAGGTTCTGTTAAACTAAACAAAAAAATCTTGAGAGATTGACAAATTGTTATTATGCATTTGCTTTCTTTGAGGGAAAAAGAGCTTTCAAAGGAAAAAAAATAAACAGAGAACGTATAAAAATGGGAGATCTGACACAGATTCTGGAGGAGAGGAAGAATTAAAAGACAATTTTGTCATTGGAGGGTAAATCTTTGAAATCCTGAATGAAGCCATTATTTCATCTTTCAGTTTTTGTTCGAGTTTAGTGGCTAAATGTTGGGAATAGGGATACATCTCTGTAAAAAATGAACAGCTTTTAACTTGTCTCACATTCTAAGGGGATGACAAAATGGTGAGAAATGAATAGCAGAATTTTGTCTGAGGTGGGAAAAGGAAGAATAAAAATCTGTCAGAAACCATCAGCAAAAAAACCTGCTGTGAGACCTCTCCCTAGGTCTCAGTGTAAGGTCAGTCTGGTGTAGGTGAGGATAAAAGCCTCTAACCCCAAATGTTTTGGCTTATCATCTTCAAGTGTTCATTTCAAAGGCAGCAGTTCAACGTGTATCCTGTTAGTCGTAAGCAGGCAAAATGGTGTGATCTTTGGAGACTTGTCCGAGCACTTCAATGTCGGCTGGAAACCAAGGTAGAATTCAGGGTGTGCTGAAATGAAGTGCACGTGGATTAAGGTGGAAAAATATATTCAGTGCTGTAGACTCCACTCTGAGGAGGATAATTAAAGAAAATTAATTTGTTGAACTTCTATGGCTTTTTTTCCTAATAAATACGTTTGACAGTCTAATTCATTGTTTGTCGACGTTACGCTGGTGTAATAGAAGAGGTTCCTTGTTTTGTGAAGCATCGAGTGTTTGTTCTGAAGAGCTGAGTGTCCAAAATGACAAATATCTTCTAGATCACAGAATCCCAGCATGGGAGGGGTTGGCAGGGACCTCCAGAGATCATCAATCCAACCCCCCTGCCAGAGCAGGACAGAACTAGAGCAGATCACACAGAAATGCACCCAGACAGGTCTGGAAAGTCTCCAGAGGAGGAGACTCCACAACCTCTCTGGGGAGTCTGTTCCAATGCTCTACAACTCTCACAGTAAATAAGTTCTTCCTCCTGTTGAGGTGGAACTTCCTGTACTGGAGCTTGGATCCATTGCCCCTCGTCCTGTCACAGGGCACATGTGAAAAGAGGTTGTCCCTGACTTCTGGACACCCAGCCCTTAGGGATTTATAGACATTAATTAGATCCCCTCTCAGTCTTCTCTCCAGACTAAGATGCAAGCGAGAGGAAATGTGGTGAAATACAGCTTGGTGTAGTCTCATACCTCTGCAATTCCTTGTCCTTAAAACTCTTTAACTCTGTACAGAAAGTGCTGCCTCGGTGTAAAAATTGTCTAGCTTGTACTTGAAAATCAGGTGAGGCTTTATTGATGAATTATCAGGAAAGTCTGGGAAGAGTTTCCAGCCAAGGGAAGGGTGTGGATGCAAAGCAGTGCTGCTGTGGTGAGGCTGCAGGCAGAGAGCTGCTAGCCTGGAACGTGGGAGAGCTGGAGAGGAGAGTGGAGGAAATGTAGGTACGGAGAAATTTGGGGGATGTTTCCCAGCATGTGCTTTCATGAGACACTGGATTTGTGTGTAATTTGTAGCTTTTCTGGAACCAGTTTCTATGGCAGAATAGCTCCTGGGCTAGCTGGGTTCATGGTGCCTTTTCAGCAGGATTCTTGAAAGGACAGGTTTTGTTGTTTCTATAAACTTTTCAGTAAATACCAATGCCTTTCATCAGGGAAATACACATATCTTGCTATCCTTGAGCTGGGGTTTGTTACAATTCTGATTAGAGGTATTCACTGCTGATGTTTAAGTCTGAATGTCTCTAAAGCATAGTAAGAGAACCCTGACTTTGGTAATGTCATCTAAATGTTTCCTAAATAGAAATGATATTTCTTCAGGTTGAAATCTGCAGCTTACATTGAAAATCCCACCTACTGGGAAAAAAAAATGTTTCTTTTACAATGGTATTGCATTTGAAACCTAGCATCAGAGGAGCTACTTTCCATTCTGTCCTAATGCCAGTTTAACGTCACAACACAAATGGTTGCATAGGGAATTCAACATCTTCTGTAAATATTAAAGTTTAATTGAAGATTCTTGTCCAAAGACTTCAGCTTTTGAAGGGGCTGGAGCCCAGGCCCTCGTTTCTGCCTGGAAGAAGCTGGTGTCTTTGCTGAATATACCTTCTGTGGTACAGGATGGTAACAGTTGGCCTGTAGCTGAATGAACCCTTCCCTCCACCCTCCTCGACAGCAAATTTCCATGTGTATGGAAGGTTGGTGGGTGTGCTGCCTTTCAGAATGGCTTCAGTGGGGGGGATGGGGAAAGCTTGCCCAGCATCCAACCGGCACAAACTGGGAACAGCAAATGCGCTGTGAAAGCCTGGTTATTGTGGAAACCGGGAGGATTTGGGACATTTCTTCAGCATTTCTTCTCCCCGGGACCAAGCCTTGTAAGCAGAGTTTACTGTGGTTGAGAATGAGTTCCTGGTAGGGTTCATTGTTAATGCACAGCTTTGCTCCCAGGGTCTGAGTTTATCAAACTGAATCTTGTAAACAGGCAGGAAATCCAGACGAAATTCTGACAAGCTGTCAGGCCAGTTTCCTTAGCTTGACTGCCAAGTTGGTTGGTTGGTTTGTGCAGGGGTTTTTTTGTTTCTTTTTTTCGTGTGTGTGTGTGTATAGATATATATATATATATAAATTTTTTTTTTAAAACAACTTACCTCATTGGCCTTCCCTATTTCAGTAGTTTATCAATTTATTTCAAAGGGACACATTTTAAAATCTCTAGATAAACATAGCTTGATCAAAATAAATACCCCCCCCCCCTCCAAACACTTAAGTTTCAGATTGACAGTGAAACATTTGGCTCATTTTGTTTGCACAGACATATGTTACCGAAGACTGTAAAAAAATGTTGCTGAAACTGTCAGCTGATAATCTTTCAGAAAGTGATCTTTTTTTCCCTGGGAGACAATATGTTATGGAAGGAAATGTTATATCTTTTAAGGTTTGCCAGCTTGTCTTTAAGCTTGATGTTCTGTTGCTGTTAGTTTTGACTAAACAGAGTAAGAAATATAATGAATTTTGAATCATAAAAAAAAAATTGTGAATTTTGAATCTCAGGATTTGAGGTCAGGTGATTGTTCTGAGAAGCTCTTTGATGATAGAGGTATGCAATAGAAAGCATTGCATCTTGTTGCAGACAATTGAAAAGCTGTTGGGGTTTTTTTTGGCTTTATTTTTGGATGGGAGGTTTCCATTCTGATGCAGTGGTGTGGACCACAAGAGATGGCAGGATGCAGTGCCAGAAACCTGAAAGGATGAGGCAGTCACAGCAAAATGAATCGCTCTCTTCTTCATATTGCAGTTAATTGCTAATAAACTGGATGTAACTTTTGCCATGGATGTTGTGATGCCTGAAACAAAGATGTGTAGAAAGTATTTGATATTCAGTGTAGATTGTATAACAAACAAACTGAACGCAGCTCCAAGATGTGCTGTGATTCTACACAGCTACGTATGTGCTCTGATAGAGTAGATATGGACTCCCTTCTTATTTATCCTCCTTTGGCATTGTTTTGGTGATTAGAAAATGTAGTAGGACAATAGGTTATTCACAAGATCTCAACTGTTTTTGGTAAGATATATTGTACGTAGGAACAAGCAGGCCACTTCACAGTGACTTCCTCTGGGCGTTGCTCTCCTAACTGTGAAATTGCTTTGCCTTTGGTCATCTTCCACTGATGCAAACCTGTGGGTTACAGAATAATGAAGGAATTGTTGCTTTGATTACACTCAAGTCAACAGATGGAAAACTCCAGTCATCTTCAGACAGTTACTGGAACTGTTCTAACCTCTCAGATTTTCCTTCTACAAGACAGAAGAGTAATAGATTTCGGTAGCGGGCAGTGGAATGGGGTCTGAATCAGGAGGGATGAGAAGAGATTTCTTCTTATTGACAGAAATGAATGCTGACTGAAATCTAAATGCAGACCCCTCCTAGAGTTTTCCTCTGAGAGGGAGGGTTGGTTGCTGTCTGTAAGTAAGGAATGGAAGGAATAAAATGTAAGTAAGGCATGTAAGGAATAAGATTCCAGTTGCTCTTAATGTTTTTGAATGTCTTGTGATACTTGTGATCTTTCCTGTGATCATTAAAGGAGATTGAGATCCTGAAGTCTTTTAACTCTGATCTTTTTCTACCCTGAAAACATTTCTTTTGAATCCTTTTTATCAATATCCATCATGAAATGTAGGTGATGGACAGGATTTTCCATAATGGTCACCAATATCATCTACAGAGACACCACCAGTCATTTATGGCACTACCTTTGTACTCTCTATCTCAGTAAAAACATCGAATGATGTGAGCCCACCAGCTTCTCGCTGATAGCAGCTGATAGCAGAGGTGTCGAGGGCAGAAGGTGGCTAAGGCAGAGTCTCTTCCCAGGACACCTGCACCTCTTTGTGACTCTGTGTCCATCTTGTTTTCCACTTTTAAGAGTTCTTGGTGAATTCTCCAATGAGTTTGTCCAAAGGCTCTTAGCCATGCTCATGATTGTTTTTTAATTTTTTTTTTTTCCCCAGCCTTTTACAGCAAGAAGTAGCCCCATGGGACTACTGTGTAAAGCAGTAGCTTCTTTTGTTTCTTTGAAAATTGCTCTAGGCCTCATTTAATTCATCCTGGTGTCAGCAAATGGCTAAGTTGGATAAATGGATGAGAAGTTCAACATGAGCCATCAGTTGCTCTCGCAGCCCAGAAAGCCAATTGTGTCCTGGGCTGCATCAAGAGAAGCGTGGCCAGCAGGTCAAGGGAGGGGATTCTCCCCCTCTGCTCCACTCTGGTGA
>WTSP01012931.1:1777-18045 GCA_025331215.1 Actenoides lindsayi | reverse complement strand
CTCCCAGGGAAGAAGTTTCTCCTCATGTTGAGGTGGAACTTCCTGGGTTCCAGTTTGTGACCATTGCCCCTCGTCCTGTCCCAGGGCACCCCTGACAAGAGCCTGGCTCCATCTACCTGACCCCCACCCTTCAGGTGGTGGAGCTGCTCCTGCTCTACTGGGCAAAGCTCTGTGTGTCTTTAGCTATTTGTCCCAATGTAAAATACTCTGGGATGGCAGCCACAAACGTTATGAGGCTACAATTTTACTGTCCCCTCTACAAGCATTTTGTTTGTTTTCACTGGTGTATTTGTACAGATGGAAAGTGGTAGCAGGCAGTGAATCCCTGTGAAGATGTGCTTGCATTTGGAACGTTGTCTTGTACTAGAAGTTTGTGATTTCTTTTGTTTTTTTTTAAACTGGAGTAGCTTTTGCATGTGTACTTTTAATTTTCTCACACATAGAAGAAATCACAGTATCTATCCCCAGAAGTGCAAGTGAGTAAAGTCTGACATTCCAAATACCAGATACTGCTCGTGGAGCTTGTACTCTGCTTTGGTGGGACTGCAGCAGTGTTCAGATGCAGTTGGACATTATCATCACCACACTCCTCAGCATCCTCATCTTTCTACAGAGTGCTAAACCACTTTCATTTTCCACTGAAACTTGGGCCAAGATCAACTCCTTAATTGACTTTGTGTTGGTTTCAGTGCAGGTGTGAAGAACAGACTGTGCATCATAGTACTTGGATATGTTTATCTTGGCTAGTGTCTCCTGCTACACAGCATGTTTGGCTAATATATATATATATATATATATACACACACACATAAAAAATATAAGAAGCCCAAACAAAGCAGTAGAATTATTTCTTAATTCTAAAGATAAATCTTACATTTTTCTCCTGGGGGGTGGTGTGTGGAATAGCAGATGGAGAACACAGTCTCAGAATACTTGGTGGACTTGTTTTGGAGCTTATTTATTTTACTCGAAGGACCGAGCACTTTTTTGTTTCGTTTTATGGGGAAGGGAATTGGGGATTCAGTGGTTACAGAAACTTTAAGCTTCAGTATTTAACAAGAAGCAGCTTACTGTATTGGTCAGTTTTCTGTACAGTTCAAACCTCTTCTGGGACATCTCTGGACATCATTCAGAGACCCTGAGAATTGACGTGCTCTTCTTTTTTGTTTCTTGAAGAGCATCTTTCATAATTACTGAGGGTATTTTTTGCTGTTCCAAGATCTAATGAAGCATGCTGTTAGTAAGAATGTGGCTTTTCTGGCATTTTTATAAGAAGTTGAAAGTAGAATTTGTGCTGTGTGAAGGAAGAGAAGCTGTTTACGACGAGACTGTGAATGGGGTTTGAAATTCAATATTTTGGTCTGCTTATTGAAAATTCTTGAAGTTGCCATCAACTGAGAGGTTAATATGTATGTTTTAAATGAAATACGAAACTTTAAGTGAAAGGTTAACTTAAATTTAGCAATGAAGGCATGTGCACACACATACACGCACACACACACGTGCAAGGTGTTAAGAGTCTGTTGGATCTGAGGTTTGGGAACTGCCTGCTCCAAGCTGTCTTGCTATGGGGAATGCTGGCACCTGCTCCCAGGAGAAATCTGCCTTTGCTTTACAGCCTGTAGAAGAAATTTGACTTTGAGTGGCTGTTTAAAATGATATAGATGACTCTCCTCTTTATGCCTTCGATTCTCGTGGTGCATTTTTCTTGGCTTAGGTGTTTTCTAGTGCTGTGCTGAGTTGTGCATCTGATAACTTTCAGCTACTCTGCCCTCCTCTCTAAATTCCCTTTACTCCCCTGGATTCTCATGTCAGTGTTCTACAAGCAAAACTCGGGGTGATGTCTGCCCTGGTTTGGGGTTTGGCCCGGACTAGATCATTGTCCTTGTGCTTGAGGCTTAGTGGGAGACAACGGAAAGTATGCTGAAATGAAAGAAAACATTCAGGTTTTGAAGGGGTTTAGTTTCCCTCCCATACTGGAGATTTATATCCTTTTGAGGTACTTACGATGTGTTTAAAAAAAACAAAGGGGAAAAAAAACCCTTACAAATTGAGATAAAAAACCTGGAACATCTTTCCTCCTCATCTTTGAGGGAATTGTTTTAAAGAGCATCCTTCTCAAATCTCGGAATAATAAACAGTAGAAATTGGAGGATATTTCCCTTCATCAAGCTAAACGCTGGTGCATATGCTGGCTTCCTGTCATTACCAGTGGTGTTGTGATGTACCAGGGGATAATGGCTCTGGCACCTGAGCTTTCACACTGGGCTGATTTTCGGATCGGTGCCTGTGGTCTGCTTTGCAACGGAGCGGGAAATGGAACGGAGTTTGGGGAGCGCATCCTTCTGGCATTCACTCCCCAGACAGCAGAAAATACGCCAAGGGAAAAATGTGAAACCTTGTCAGGATAAAAAGTCCTTGAAATATGGACAAGGGTAAAAGGTTAACTGGTTTGCTCAGGCAGAACAGATAGCATTTAGCTGCTGTCTCTGCGGTGGTGTTAAATTGGTCTGATAATTTGCTATAATTCTGCTTAAATAAGTGCTTTCGGTTTGTCAGTAAGGGCTTTGTCAATGCTTGTATAGCCCAACTAAACTTCTTTTATTTTCAGCCTCTGAGAAAAGATAAAAATGCCACTAATTAATTCTCCTACTTCAAGAAGAAAGATTTTGTTAGTGGATGAGCGCGTGAGAGGATGGCTGGCTGTGTGTGCGGCTGAGTTTCAGTAGGTGTTGGACAAAGGCTTCCCTTCCCAAGATAAACAGCAATATATCTTTTTTCATGCATTTCATTGGCTTGAAAGTGCCTGCTTGATAGACTTGCTTGTTGCCAGGAGAGCGTGATGAACAGAGGTGGTTGCGGAGGTTGCTGTGTAGAGAGGGTTTGGGGTTTGTTTTGTTTTGTTTTGTTTTCCCCCACCATTAGCCACGTGCGATGCTTTACTTGTGTTAATATCACTTCATCTCGTGCTTGCTTACTGCTGGAAATCCCAAATCTTCAAAGAAAAGCCATCTCTCCAACCTAGCAACATAACACGCAGCTACCGTGCTGCAAGACTGGTGTTTAATCTGCTTATCTGTAATGGTCTTCACTGCTCACACAGACCCACTTCCCTCTTTAATGAGAAGAAATGTCCTGCAGTGAGGCAGCGTGGATTTTGCTTCCAGGCTTATGTCATCAGCCTAGAAGTTGAAATTGGTTCGAGCACTTTCTTCTTTTCCTGTTGGCTCTGTTGATTACCGTTTGCTTCTCCAGCTCCTCCAATACACTGAAAGATGGTGGGTTCTGTGAAAGGGAATCTAATTAAGACATGCAAAGGGAAAGAATCTGATTTTAAAAAGCTATTGGTATTGATTTGGAGGGGGTAGTTTCACATTTTCGAGGGATAGATATGAAGTATCTTTGCATGCTGAATACTCATCAATTCTGGCTACTAGTCAAATAAAGGGCAGAAGCTTATTATGAGTTGCAGGATTTTAACCACACCTAGAAAAGACTCTAAAATGCCAAGAGACTTTTCAAGTCACTTGTGAATAGGTAACAGTATTTCCCATAGGATTTGGCAGTTGCTCCTCATTTAATTTGTGCTCAGTTGCTTTACCCCGCTCTGTTAGTATTTATGGGACTTCTAGGAGGTACAACAATCTGGGCTCAAGACAGGAGAGGCTTTTTGAGCTTGGTTGTTCTTCAATTCTAGAGGCTGCTTTTAAAAAATAGATTGTATTGCAAAATGTCTGTGCTGTTTTTGTGTCATTCTCTGGAGTATATGATATCAAATCTTCAAATGGGGGGGTATTTTTAAGTGTTGCATGCCCTAGACTCTTTTTTTGATGTGTGTACTTGGCACAAGGGTGAGGTGCAGCTATCTGGATAAAATAATTCAGCAGCCAGAGTCTCTTTGCTCACCCGAGCGGTGTGGAAATGCAGCCCTTTTCCTCTCAGCATCCAGGACAGTTCAGATATCCCCTGTGGTTTGTGTTCAGCCATGTGGGTATATTCTGAATTTTCAAATCCGAATATTATTAAGTAGCTGTTTTCCTTACAGATCGAGCTGTTTAACGTTTCTTTGCTCTTTCAGCAGTTGAAGAAATGGGGTTGGCTTTGGCAGACTTACTACAATTTTGCTCTCTTCATGTTTCTACTCGTTAAAGCTTTTTCTTCATTATCATGCAGGTTAAGTGTAACTTAAGAATCACAGCATACCAGGTTGGAAGGGGCCCTGAGGATCACCTGGTCCACAGTCTAGATAAGGTGACCCAGCCCCCTGTCCAGCCACTGGCAACTCCACCACTTCCCTGGAGAGAATATTCCACTGGCTGCTTGTCCTTGTGAAAAATCTTCCTCTCGTGTCTACTCAAAATCTCAAGGAGTAACTTGTACCCATCACCCTCATCTCTCCCATGTGACTCCGTGTAAAAAGGGAGTCTCCACCTTCTTTGTAGCCACCCTTGAAATGCTGAAACATGGTGACAAGGTCTCCCCCAAGCTTTCTTTTCTCAAGGCTGAACAAATCCAGTTTTTCCAGCCTTTCCTCACATGGCAGCTTCCCAGTCCTTTGATCATCTTTGTGGCCCTTTTTTTTTAGTGTAGTGGGGACCAAAGCTGGCCACAGTATTCTAGATACGGCCTGAAAAGCACTGAGCAGAGTGGGATAATGATCTTCTGGCCCTGCTATCAGTGGCACATTGGAAAAAAAAATTGCTAAATGAAAAAAAAGCCACCTAAAAAAATACAGGAAAATGAAGCTATGGGGAAATGATTTAATGTAGGTTTAATGTAGCCAGGTATGCTGTAGAAATCCACGTTTTCACTTTACTCATCTCTTGTGAAAACATGGTATTTGTACTGTAAATAATGCAGTGCAGAGCTCCTTACACTTGGGTTCTGAGCTCTGAAATCATTATCTCTATTTGGAAATTTTATTACAAGTCACATGGAAATTTTATTACAATGGTTGTAATTTGGTGATTCAGAGCCAAAACGAAAGGCTAGTAGGTTACCCATCTATTCATGTGAAATTGCTAGTCTTATTTATTCCACACTAGAAAGCTAATTTCAGTTTGAATTCAGCTTTTGTATACGATAGCATCAATACATAATACGTGGCATTTTGCATCAATGCTGCTGTCTGATTAAACTGGGAAGTTTCTCTTTTTGCTTTAAGGTTCAAGAATGATACCCAGTTAAAAAAAAAAAAAAGTATTAAGTTGCTTCAGATTTTTACGGTCATTATTCTAAGAGACAACCTTGGTGTCCTTAACTATTCTTCCATAGCAATTTTCTTGATGTGTCTGAAGGTTGTAAGGTCCATTTGTCCACACGTTCTGACCTGCTGCCTGCTGTGGGCATTTGGGTGAAGTGTTTTTCATGATACAATGCTTTTCATAATGTAGGGAATCAAGAGTGTGAGTCTTCTGCTTTCTATGCAGGCTATCCTGACATAATCCTTGCTGTCCTGTTGATGTATTTCTTCTTTCTTAAATAAACTATTGCATTTCTGGTTTTGTGTTCTTGTTCCTCTTTGGAAATGACCCAGAGATCATTAAAACCAGGGCTTTGAAGTTAGCAACGCTTTGTCTATGAATGCAAAGAAGTAATTCTCTGGATGGAAACTGGTTCAGCTTTGGGTTTACCTGTCTTTGGTCAAATCTAGAAATGACTTTTTGCTAATGACAAGACTCCTGTGAAATCGGATTGTTTCAGCACTTCCGTAGCCAACTGTTTCTCTTTCCAAAGCACTCTTGGGTATTAGTGTGATAAAATCATGTTTGGAATGAGGATGAATACAATAATTGCCTATTGTATGTATGGCATAGCTTAAGCAACTGTAACCTGATATAATTATTTTTAAATTACTTTCATCAAAATAAGAAAGTATTAATTGACTTTGACATTTATTGCTTGTTTTAGATCAGCATAGGACAATAAATGTCACTCGTCTTGGCAGCCAAAAAAATGCAGCGATACCAGATGTCGTTGGGGTAGGTTGGTGTGGTCCATGAGTAAGGTCCTTTCTGCTCCACTCCTTCTGTGAGCTGTGCCTTGTAGGTGCTGGTAACGACTCCAGGCTACATGGCTTTGCCATCAAACCAGCCGAGCCCACGGTCATCTCCTTCCCAGCAAACGTGTGGCCCTCGGGCTGTTTTAAAGGGTTTCTAATGTTATGCTGCTTTTTGTCTCTAGGTGTACCTAGCCATCTCCTTCCCTGCAAAAACCGTGTGTAATGTAGCTTTTCTTTTTCATAGTTGTAGTTAACCCTTTGGCCAAGGTGGGAGGATGTGTACTGACTAGAAGAGAGATCCCGGGGGGGTAACTGATGGGTGCCTGTTGGGGCCAGGGGATTGGGAGCTTCAAAAACTTCAACAAATGAGGATAAATAATTTAGAGGCCAGAGGAATGGACTTTGGTGAGGTAAAGGCAAGAAAAAGACTGGAAGTGACTTAACCAGGGACATGAGTGATTTCACATTTCAGACTCCTGTGAGGATTGCAGAGGCTGACAGTTTATTCTCTCTAATGGTCTCCAGTCATTTACTGTTTATTTTTCTAGCTTTTCTCTTCTCTCCCTTTCTTAAATGCCAGGGTGATGCAGGTTCCCCTTCTTAGCTTGGTGACTGCTCTGGCAGTCACTCTACCTTAGACTGTGGGCCAAGTGCAAACCTGGCAGTTCTGTTGCACTTGGTGTCTCAAATCTCACTGATTTACAAAGCAGCACCCAAAACTTATTATATTGAAATGGGCAAATAGTAAAGGGTTTTAAAAAAATTCTTAACTGCTGTCTGATCAGCACCAGTTTTGCTGCGTGCTGGGAAGTACCTGCCAGTAAATTTTGATAGTTTGACAGTGCTGAGCTGCTATTTTTCTTCCAAAGTGGCTACCATGAAAAAAGCCCCTCGGGGACCTGAGACTACTGTAGACTTTCAGAAAGCAATGTTGTGCTTGATTAAGTTTAGACAGATGATGGAGTGATGTAGTAAAATCATTTTTGTTAAGGCATGATATAACACAGAATGCAATGTAGTACCACTGGGACTGATAAAAATGAAATAGTAAAGAAACCCCCCTGCCCATACGTACAGCTTTCAGCTGCAGATGCAATAGATGTCATTGAGTTGTGCGGTGCTGGAAACATAATATTGATTTACCATGAATCAAGAGAAATGGCTTGTACCTTGCCTGGATGTATGGATTGCAGCAATCGTGGTGAAACGAGCTACCGAAAAATGCTACTCCGAGAGAATTCCTTCTTCTTGATGGTGATGGGGAGGCAATTGTAGCCAGGTAAAAAAAATCCAGTTACATGTCTAAATGGGGGGCTGAGAGGTACTTCACCTGCCCTTGCTGGAAGTGCCAATTTTTCATGTACTTAACTCATACATATTTTAAAAAAGCAATTTGTTGACAGGTAGCCCTCCCACAACTTGCATAAAATCGAAGCCAGTGGAACAAGAAGGGTTTGAGATAGAACTTGCTTTCTTGTCCGCTGCTTACACAAATAACATCTTTTTTTGTGTAGTGTTTTGTGTACCATGAGATAACTTCTTTATTTTCCCTATTTGAAATAAAAATAACGTTTGAGGTGAAGTTGCAGTGACTTCAGGGAGGTTTGGTCCAGTTACTGCATGGCATGTAACTTCTTTCTGGTTTTGACTTCTGAGTGGCAGTAGTTCTCTTGGTCTTTACTAAGTGAATTACTGGATGAAGTGATTTCCGTTCCTTGCTTGTGTTTTTTGGCAGACAGTATAATGTTAACACAGTCTTACCAACTTCACCTTTCAACCAGAAGCGACTGTGTTTTCTTATTGTTTCAGAGCTTGCTGTATGGCTTTCATTCATTTATTCCTTAATCCTCAGGTGACCTAGTTCCCTCCTGAAGTCAGACACTGGCATTTTAAACAAAGCAGCCCAATGTTGGGGTCTTGGGGTCTTGAAAGCTCTGGTTTCTTGGGTCTCTTTCTGCTCTGGTTACTAGTTTCAGGAGAAAGTGAGTATTTCAAGAAATACTTTTAGAGTTTACAGAAATTCCCCATTGCAGGCAAATGAAAACCTTCTCACGGGACAGCTCTGCCTCCCTTCGCTACTCCTCGTTTATCCTTCAGCCAGAGCGTGCAGATCCGAGTTCTTCTGGAGCTGGAGTCAAACAGCATCCCAGGGCTGGATGTGGTGTATAATGGGATGTGAAAGGAGGCTTCCTACTGGAGTTTCTTCTCTTTTCTGAAAACTTGGGAGTTGTAGCGACGATCACTTCAGTGTTCTTTACTTTTCTTTCAGGAAGCGAGCTTGATTAGAGGGCTGCTAAATTATTGGCAGCAGGGTGCATTGTGCAAATGAAACCTGACCACTTGAGAGGAGAAGTGATGTTTTAAATGGAATGGTTGGGGGTTATTTTTGATTTTGATTTTGATTTTTTCCCCAGCTACCCAACTCAATTTCTCCCCAAGTATTCTTGGTGAAGAATTAGTCCTTCTAAACTCCTAGGAGGCAGATTTGAGAAAGCATTAAAATAATTCCTTTCGGTATTTCAAGAGCCCCCCTGTTCTCCTGAAGAAAAAAAAATATACAGCAAGATATTTAGCTATAAAACCAGGCTGACTTTGTACATGGACTGAGCTTCTGAGTCTTTGCTGAGTGTGTTTATGGAGTTGGTCGATTTGGCCTTTGTTTATTTTATAAAAAGGAACAAATGAATGCTTTTTGTTTTCATGAAGCAATGACTGGCATAAATTTACAGCCTTCTGGTGTGGAACAAGTTGTTGTTAGGATGGGGAGGGATGGGTGACCCAAATATGGGGAAGCTGCAAGTGCTCAAATTGAGATGCCGAGTCAGTTCTAACAGAACTCTCAAAAAAGAGAAATTCTTATTGAACAGAGCAAGCAGGTTTAGGGACTCATGCTACTCGAATACAGGGGGGTGAAAAAACCTTCTATAACTCTGGAAATGAATGAGAATTCTTTCCTAGATGACAGTGTTAGTGTGCCAGATAGAGATCGATGGTGCTATGGTTAGAAACTGGTTTGAAGTACAACATTTTTGAACAGTTTCAATAATATTACAGGCTTAATGTCTTAAAGTGTTCTTCTTTCTGCTCTCTCTCACAGTCTCAACCATGCAAACAGATATATTTGGACAGGATACCCTTTTTTGATCTGTTTGAAATAACATTCACTTTACTGTTAAAGAATTATTCCTCTTTTTCTTCCACGCTGAATCTTCCGCTTGGCATTTGTGCTGTTGCTGATTTGTGTTGTCCTGAAATGCTTCACAGCAGCTGGAAAACCACATTGAAACGGCAAACGAAAAACGGTGCAAAGTACAAAAATATCTGTAAATGTATTTTAAGCTGTAGCCCAAGACTGTGCGTAGTTTCTTGAATGGAATGAAGATTTTTCCAAACAAAGGGCATCTTAGAGACTTGTTCTGGGAAACCGTAGACAAAGGAGTCCAAGTAACTCTAAAGATCATAAAATGCAGCTGAGAGTGCAATAAGGTAGAGATAAACATTCATAGTATTTGAACATGATATTAGTTTTTAAAGGTTAAAATTTTAAATCTAATTCAGAGGATACCTGTTTTAATTAAAAAAAAAAAAAAAAGGTAATATGAGAATGATGAATGTTGAAATGTTAAACCAAGGACAGGTAGGAACAAAAAGATGCCCTCCCCCCAACCATAAATGCCTTGCTTTGTGCTTGAAGGCTAAAAATGGGTTTCTGTTTATGCTAGCAGAAGGTGACCCAAACTTAGGCTGAGAACTAGCAAAATATTTTGACCAAGGTTTTGGCAGACGTGACTCTAAAATGTAGTGAACAAAACCTGGGGCTTCTAATATATGTAGCATGAGCCAAAAAATAGGTATACGTTTGAACCTAGGTTTCAGTACTGGCTGGATGATGTGAAAGCTCTGTTAAGTGACAGAAAATGAAGGAGGCAGGAAGAGAAATGCCAGAAGCCACCAGGCAGCCTGTAGACAGGGTGAGAACCCAGAAGAAGACCAGAGTCTTGCTGTTCTTCACATCTGAGTCTTTATACACAATGCTCATTATTATTACACGGAAATAAGTTCGTGGGTCTACGGTAGGTAAACTGAGCAGTCTGAAATGCCAAATAAAAAAGATAGCTGTCAAAATCTACTGAGCAGTGTTTGCCTTTATAAATTGAACAGAAATCAAAGCCAGTGAAACCAAAATGAAAATCTAGCAAATGTGAAACCAGTTACCTTTAGATTTAATGGCAGTAAGGTACTTAGAGGTTATTCACCATTATGTAACACTGTGAAATAAGCTGACAGGTTATTGAATTGCTGTGTTTGGAAAGAATTACTTCAGAAATAATACGTTCAGCTGCTAGGATCAGGCAGACTAAACCAGATGTTTTTAGAATTGAATTATCAAGTAGCTGTCAAGTTCTTAGGGAAAAGCCTGGAATTAAAAAGAACAGAAAAATCATAGGTGGAAACAACCAAAATGCGACATCCAAACAATTTTGTAAGTTTATCTGAGAGGAATACTGAAGGGATTGCTTTGGAAATATGTTCCTTGTCTTTTAATTGCCCCATCAGAGAAGACGACCTAATTAATGGTTAAGTTTTATTTCCCATATTAAAATCCATGTTTGGGTCTTGTAAATGCTTCCGTACACCAGCTCTTTGTATTACCTTTTACTAAACTTCCAAGATAAATTATGAACTGAAAGAGCTGGTTTCAAATGCATATTGTAGATGAAAGGTTGCAGTAGATGTTGAATCTGATCATATGGATATACTGTCTTTTGAACATTTCTTATTTTGCTGCTCTAATATGTTTGAAGGCCAAATTAATCTTACACCTAGATTAGCATTACTGGGATGTGATAATGGATTAAGTGCTGATCTTTTTTGCCCCCTGTTTCATCAGCTGCTTTCTTCTGCACGAGTGGTAATTGCTTTGGAATGGAATCTTCAAATAGCGTTTCAGTTGATAAAGGTTTGTGCAATATCCATGCAGATATTCTTTTGCATTAAAAAGGATTTTTCTACTATTTATTTTGACACATGTTAAACAGTATAAGAGATATCAGAATGTGAATCATAATTCCTTAAAGAACTCGTGTAATAGCTGTATGAGTAGTCTTGTGGAAATATAAAATCATAACGTGGAGATCAGCTTATGAAAATTTTCAGCTAAAAATAGGAGTATCAAGTGAGAAATAGAACATTTATCATTCAATACACCTAATGCCCCAGGATTGACTATATACAAAGTAGAACTGTCATCAAGGGGACAGTGACCAGCAGCAGCTCAACAAGAAAAACAGAAACATTAGTGCTACCGTTAGAAGAACAGTGCTGACATTACTAATGTGAAGAAGATAAAAAATAATCTATAATATTTTGGTCTGGACAATTAAAGACATAGCTGCAAATTTGATGGAATTCCAGCCTTGGAAACAAAAAGAAACAAAAGTCACCTTTAACATCAGATGAATTCACCGGAGCAGGCGAGTGCTAAGAAAGTTAATGAAGATAATGTCAGTAAGGCTCATAGTGGACTTGTAGCTGTGCGTGTGGCTAGCTACCTGAGGTGGGGCAGCTTTGTGTCCTGACCATTCTCAAGAGTTTGACCACAGCCTGGTTTGTAGGCAGTTTGAGAATTAACTGAGAAATAAGACCATTTATGCTGTTCCTCAAGGACAATCTCAGAACAATGGGAATAACTTTATTGCCATTTGTAAGGGCAGCCAACGTGCTGCTGGGATTACAATAGTAACTCCTGGTTGCAGAACTCAACTGACAGCAAAAGAGTGAATAAGAACACTTGCTAAACACAATTTGAGCTTTCGGCAAAGAAAAAAACATTGCAGAGGACAAAAGTGGGAAAACCTGCCAACCAATGACACAGTTTTACGAGAAATTGATTATTGGATGGGGGAAGTTACCTTCTGATGGCACAAGACATAATAACAATTTAATACTAAAAGAATATCCAGCTGGGACTCTCTTTGTCCTCCCTGGTGGTGGACAAAGGAGAACTTTCTCCAAAGCATGGAAAATTTTAATTTTTACAAGTAATAGAAGATGCTGATGCATTAGCAAGTCTGCCAGCAATCTGTGTGAGAAGAGCTGAAATCATCCTTCCTCAGTTTATAAAGCTTGCATCGTCATTTCCAGAGGCTGATGAGGAGAGACCTGTCACTCTCCTCTCACTGCAGTATTGATGGTGGAGATGAATCAAGTGGCGTATTTCCAAAGTCTGTATCATAAGGAGGTTTAATGTGAAATTTAATAATCAAGTGAAAACTCAAGTAAATATTTTCCCAAAGTAACCTAAAGGTGCTAATTGTTTCTCAACGGTGAAAGCCTTACTGTTGAGAGATGCAAGAACCTGCAATAACAGCTCGTGATAGTTGCTGGTGGGAGTCGAATGAGAAAACCTTGGGATTCTTGGTAGCTCTTTCTTCTCCTGGAAGAAAATCCCGATCCACGGTGTCCTCTTGAGCAGCTTGATTCCTACTCCTGGAGTGCATCCCCTTGTGAAAAGACGGGGTGATTTAGCTCCATCCATCCACCCCAAACAACACGTTTGTGGCTGAAGAAGCATTGCAGCCCAGAGCTCAGTGTAGCAGCAGCAGCCAGATCCTTCTGTACTCTTGACTTGCTGAAAATAGGGGCTGAAAACTCTTGCAGCGAATCCCTCCCAAGGTCCTGCAGCAGTAAACTTGTGGAGTAAAGAGACAAAGAAAGGTTGCGTGTAACTAGAGAGGATTCACCGAAGAGGAGCCATAAATCAAACAAAAAAGAGCCCCCACAGAAAATGGCAATGGCAGCCGTAAAATCAGGTAATAAAGCGATCCTACCACGAAGGCAAAAAAGCCAAAAACAATTAATCCCCCCCAGAGAATCAAACTAAGCAGAAAACAAAAAGCAAACAGGCTTAGTGCAGAGAAACACAGGCATACAGCAGCAGCCATGTTGTCACTAAAAAAAAACCCCCACCATCCAGTCCTTAAGCAGCTTAGGAAAATTCCACTTGAGCTCAGCTTTCCCAGTTCACCTGCTACGTACGTTGCAGGTCACGTTTGAACGCCTCCGTAAATTGTGCCTCTAGAAGATGCATTCTAGAAACCTGTGGCTTTTAAGCCTTTTGTTTTCTAAAGCAAGAAGTCAGTTCTAACAGAAGGTGTCCGAAATGCTGCTGCAATCTGTGCTGCCTCAGTGCACCGGAACAAAAATTGCTCTTCTGGTGTCTTTGAAGTTTGCTTCTGCACGAATGAAAATATGTGAGCTTTCCATTTATCCCAGGAAAACCCAACTTCTTTGTGTGCGTGTGTATTCACAGAAGCTGTCTGCACATATAGATATGGCTGGAATAGTGGATATACAATTTCCAGTTGTATCTCTTTAGGACCACAGAGATTGAAGGTATTTGGTAATCTCTGTTGCTGCTGTTTCAGAAACGTTCTCCTCTGAGAATTAGAAACTTTTAATCTCCATTTCCAGCGCACTCACATGCACCCATTTGTAGGCATTATCTCCTGTGCCAGCATTGTCCTTTGTTCTGAGAAGCTTTTCTTCCGTGGGAATTCTCCCTCGATTTTACTCAATGAATCCAAGAGATTGCCCTCACTGCAGCCCAAGCCTGCTTCTGTTGGAACGTGTTACTGTGAACTCGGCAGGTCAAAAACTTAGACTCGATTTGGAGTTTTTAGGAAGTAGGCAGTGTTCATGGCAGCACTGGGCACGTGGGGATCTCTCCGCCCCGTGCGCACACCCATTAGTCTCGTAACGTGAATTACACATTAGTTACTCCTATGTGTGCATCACAGAATCCCAGCATGGGAGGGGTTGGAAGGGACCTCCGAAGATCATCAAGTCCAATCCCCCTGCCAGAGCAGGGCAGAACTAGAGCAGATCAGGCGGAAATGCACCCAGAGAAGGAGACTCCACAACCTCTCTGGGGAGTCTGTTCCAATGCTCTACAACTCTCACAGTAAAGAAGTTCTTCCTCATGTTGAGGTGGAACTTCCTGTACTGGAGCTTGGATCCATTGCCCTCCATTCTGTCACAATGCACATGTGAAAAATTGTCCCTGCCTTCTCAACACCCAGCCCTTATGTATTTATAGAAATCAGTTAGGTCCCTTCTCAGTCTTCTCCTCTCCAGACTAAACAGCCCTAGGGCTCTCAGCCTTTCCTCATAAGGCAGGTTTTCCAGCCCCTTCATCATCCTCGTAGCCTCCGTTGGACTCTCTCCAGTATTTTCCTGTCCCTCTTGAACTGGGGAGCCCAGAACTGGATGCAGTACTCCAGATGTGGTCTCACTAGAGCAGAGTAGAGGGGGAGGAGAACCTCCCTTGATCTTCTGGCCACACTCTTCTTAATGCCCCCTAGGAGACCATTGGCCTTCCTGGCCACAAGGGCACATTGTCCCATGGATAGCTTGCTGTCTATCAGGACTCCAAGGTCCTTTTCCAAGGAGCAATTCTCTAGCAGCTCGGCTCCTGACCTGTACTGGTGGATTTTATTGTTCCTTCCCAGGTGCAGGGTCTGCACTTGCTCTTGCTGAACCTCATTAGGTTCCTCTTTGCCCAGCTCTCCAGTCTGTCCAGCTCTTGCTGAATGGCCACACAGCCTTCAGGTGAACCAGCCAATCAATTTAGACATTTGACTTCCAAGAAATTATTTACATATTCAGATAACTCATGAATATCTGTAAATACCTCTTGCTCATGTGTCATGATGTCTCCTGGTGGTTGTCTGACTTCATCCTTCTTCATCTTTCTCACTTCCCCTGTGATTCACCTTTCAGAGTTGCTGCTTGTTGGGCACCTCTTTCAGACCCCAACGTCGGCTTGTTCTGGTCTTCTCCCTGTTACCTGTGTGCAAACTACTTGTTTTCTCAGAGAAACTGTAAATTAGGCAAGACCATCTCCTTAGCTAGTTCTCAACACACAGGCTCACAGCATACTCTAAATCATTAAGGTTTCCTCATCTTATATTGGTACTAAGCTAAACAAAAAAGAAAATAATTTATTGGTTCAGCCTTGTATCAAACGATGGCTGCCAGCATCTCAATACTCATTTCTTTGGTGTGAACTGGAGATGCTCCTGTGCTGAACTGGGGCCGGCACTGCTCAAGGCTGTGCTGTCACACTGCAGGCCTTGGAAGCTACCTCTCTTCTTTGGCTTAGAAGTCCAAGGTATTTCCTTTTGTTCTGAAAACTTGTTCCTTCAAAGTTGGTGCTCGGAGTTTTTCCCCTCGTTTCAGGCTCAAGTGGATATTAGATAGGAAGATGAATTTTAAGAGTAGTAGCGAGCTGCCTTGGCCAGGAGCCTGGGATTTGTCTCTCTGAATGACATGACCAGCACCAGACATGGCATCATAGCTGCTGCTGCGTTTCTGATTGAGTTAATGGCATTATAATAATTTCCATATTATGTTCCATCCCGTTCTCAATGCTGCCTGACAGCTTGCTTGCTTTCCCCCCCACCCCAAACTCCAGCTGTACTTTGTCTTCAGTGAACTGTTCTCAGTTCCTCCCGTCCTTTCCAGAGCGAGTGTGCACGTGAGCAGCTAGCTCTGTGTCTGTCGGGCCTGGCATCGTGTTCACCACTTACCTCAGAAACTTCTCACACTTCCAGGGCTATGCAGCAAATCTGCATGTTTGGTCTTGTGCAGTTTGTACTAATGCTGGAATTCATGGAAACCTCGGGGTCCCCTGTCTGACGTTATGCTGCAGTGAGGTCATTGCCTTCTGAGCTTGTGCCTTTGCTCTTTTCACTCCTGTGTGTTAGAAGTTCCACACGCTTAGAACATAACCCAGCTTTCTGCCCGAGTAGGAATGCTTAGCCTTGCAGAGATCCAAGTGCAAGGAAAAGAGTTTTTGAATTTGTACAGCGAAGAGGGGACAACAAAAAGGTTGGGCTGTCACCAGGGAAAAAACCCCAAACCCAATAAAAAGAGAAGCCAAACATGCTTTGGGATATATCTCACATAGTTCAGATTTGCTTAATAAAAGCAGAATAGGATGGGGAGAGAGTAATCTGAATCACTTACTTAAAGAAGAATCTTATGTAATATTGACTTCCAATACTGAACACATTCTCAGCACAAGATACAAGGAAAAATCTAGAATCTTAAGTGAAGGGTTCTGCAGTTATTGCAGAGAATGCACAATATATGATTACATACATGAAAACAACCCCAGGTACCAGTACTGGGGACTGAGCTGTTGGAAAGCAGCGCAGGGGAAAGGGACCTGGGGGTCCTGGTGGGCAGCAGGGTGACCATGAGC
>WTSP01012929.1:0-19028 GCA_025331215.1 Actenoides lindsayi | reverse complement strand
CAGCGCTGAAGCTGTGAAGGGTGTGCGCAAGTACGAGAGGAGGGTGAAGGAGCTGACCTACCAGGTAAGCCAGGAGGCCTCCTTGGGCTGACACACTCTCATCCCAGGAGGTAAGCATTTTTGCACTTGATTGCCAAGAGGAGTTGCTGACTCACACGGTGGGGAAATCAATTCACTCTCTTTCCTGTTTGCCAACTGCTTTAGTCTGAGGAAGACCGGAAGAATATTCTCCGGCTGCAGGATCTGGTGGACAAGCTGCAAATGAAGGTGAAATCCTACAAGAGACAATCTGAAGAGGCTGTAAGTATCACTCTGAGTGCTCGGCAAGAAACACCTTCCAAGTGGGTAGCGTGGTCACTGAGGAGTTGAATATAAGGAACTTGAAAACTGCCACTGGTTGATAATGGAGGGCTTCAAGTTCTTTGGGATGCTTATGAATGAGCCCAGTCCTTGAGAAAGAAATCAATGAGCAAATAAGAAGGCTAATGAGGAGAGCAAGGGCACGTATCATTGTTTTCCATTAGAACACCAGAGCGGTCTGTAAGAAGAAGCTATTAATGATACTGGTAGTACAACAGATTAAGAAGTTTTGAAAAGAACACATTTTCAGAATTTTGGAATTCATATAGCTATCTTTACAAAAGATGCCCGTGACCCTTGCAATTTGGAGAAGCTTTGAAGTTATGTGGCAACAAATGAGCTGCCAAAATTCCAGAACTCTTTGCCTAGGAGCACAGAAATTGCATAAGAAATAAGCCTCAGAAATCCTTCTGATTCAGCATATGTTCTCCTTTTTGAGAGACACACCAAGGAGGTCTCATGGACTGCCTGTCTCTTACAAACTCCTAACCCCATCTCAGGGTCTGCAGAGGTGGTTGAACATTTAATTCTGGAGCTAACAATATCTGATTTCCAGCTGCCCAGTTTGTTTCTTTCCCACTCTCAAGAGCAGAATTACGTTCAAATCATGTGCTCTGCCTACACTGGGTCTTCTAAAAGGGGGCAGATGAGGAGGTCTGTAGGAGGCTTAGGTGTAAGCGGTGAGGGGGGATGGCGATCTGGGCCTTCCCCCAGGGAAGAGATGCAGCCCTGAAAGGTCAAGGGGCAGCAGGAGTGAAACCCCTGCCCTGGGCTCCTCACCACTGGCATTGTCTCTCGTCACAGGAGGAACTGTCCAACGTCAACCTCTCCAAGTTCCGCAAGATCCAGCATGAGCTGGAGGAAGCCGAGGAGCGGGCGGACATTGCAGAATCGCAGGTCAACAAGCTGCGAGCAAAGAGCCGAGAGTTTCACAGGAAGATAGAAGAGGAAGAGTGAAGATGTCATGAGGCAACAAAGTGACCCGAGGGCTGCACAAAATGTGAAACTTCTGGTCGCTTTCTGCTGCAATGAGTCTTTGTGCCCACCTCAATGTCTAGAGAATAAATTCCATAGATTCCTCTGCACACTCAGTGTGCTTCTTTGGGTTTTTTTTTTCCTTTTTTCCTGATCAAGTGTGGGTTATTGTGTTGCAGAACAAGTTTTCTTACTTCTCCTGGCAGGTAGAAGGGAGAAGCTAATGCAAACTCTGGGCTGAGGACCCAGAAATTTAGGAGCTGACTATTCCTGTGGAGACTACTGATAGTCCAGCCTGTGCCCTTCTTCTGCCTCCCACAGTTCCTTGCCCTGCTCCTGCCCTCGCCTAATTCTTAATGCTTCTCAAAGTGTCCTCTCTGCACAGCTTGCTTCCCATGTGAGAGGCAGGAGGGGGTGATCCCTTTCCTTTTTCCTTTCCCTGCTTTTGTTTGTGATCCTGCACCATGAAGGATGGGCAGTTCCTTGGCAGAGATGATTTTTGGTCCACAGAGCATGGTCAGGACACAGCGACAGTGGCACTAAGTTGTGCCATCCTAGATGCCCTCAGCTGATGCCACCACCTGCTCCTAGTTTCTCTCCACTGGACAAAGGTCTGAGCCCTGCCTGGGGCCACATGCTGAAGGGACTGTCTCTTAGGGCTCATTTCTTGCACACTGTGTGGCACCAACATCACCTCCTGGGTCAGCCTTGTCACCTCTTGCTCAACAGGCTGCACGTAGCATTGCCTCAGGCAAGTGAGAAGCAGCAAACGGATTGGTGTATGCTCCATCCCTTCTGCACATACCTGTACCTCACTTTTGGCCCACCTACAGGCTAAGCAGACAACAGATTTAAGGGAAGAAGGGAAGGGGTTGAGGACAAAAGGGAAGGGGGAAACTGTCACACACTTTTTCCTTCATTCAGACCCTGATCTGAACGGCAGAGGCCCAGTGGGCACCTACAACAGTGAAGTCTCATGTGCTCTATCGGCCATCTCAGCTGGATTATTCTGACACATTGAGCTTTGCCCCTTGTTTGGGTGACAGCCATAGAGACAGTGCCAAGGTATGTTAAAAGACAAAGCCACAGACATCTGCCTAAGCTGATGTTTCCATAGAACAGAGAGCTCTCGGCTTTCAAGTAACTCCTGTCCCTCATTTTCAGAGAGACAGCACAGCACCGGAGGATTTTCTCAGAAACCACAGACTGCAGGTCTGGATATACAGTGAATCGAGCAGAGGTTGATGGTAACTGAGGGCTGTTAGGTTAGTTTGGAAACCCTTTCAGCACTATCAGCTTACACAATTACACCCCCTGTTGCAGCTCTGCCCCTCTCTTGAGCACTCACTGCCAGTCACCCCAGTTGACTCCAGGCTGCAGGAGTCCTTGATGCAGACCAATGTGGAGGGAATGAAAAACACATGAGCAACAACTGAGGAGTGAAGTGCAGCTGGCACTAAAAGGAAACCAGAAGCAGCCTCAGGATCAGAGGCCAGGGTAAGGATGGATTTTGAAAGCTTGTGAGAGTCCACAGCTTTCCACCTCTGTCTACTGTACAAAAGCCCGTACCCAAAAGCAGAGGTGAGTCCTCCATGGGGCACTGAGCTTAGCAGGACCACAGGGATGAGAGTGGGGCTGATGTTGAGGGCTGATGGGATCTGGCTGTGCAGAGAATGGTCGTGCCCAAGCCCCTGCATGCTTTCCACCTTGATTTGCTTACAAAGTTTTCAAAGTAGAAGTTGCCAGTGGAGCTCTCTGGGGGGACTGGAAGTGGTAAGGACTGACTGCTTGGTAAAACTTGAAGATGTCAGTGCCAGAGACCTTGTCTTCAAAGAGATGCTTATACTGCAAGGAAGTAGCAACCGACAGCTCCACGGCTGTGAACCTATGACAGCAATATCCAAAGGGCTCTCACCTTATCTGCCTCTCATGTGTAGCCTCACCAGCACACCAGCTCTCACAAGGACGTCCAGTCTGCTTCCAGTGTCACTAGCAAGCATTGTCCTGCAGAGCCTCTGCTAGCGCTGTCTAAAGAGAGCAAAAGGAGGTGATTCTTTAGAAGCAGACTTCCATTTTCAATCACAAGAACCTTAAGAAAGACATCCAAGACCTTGCAGAGATACCAGACTAGTCCTCCCTTCTCATGACATGGCACCACTTTTCCCCATGGCTCCATAGCAGATTCCCTCCTCATCCCCTGAAGTCTTTCTCCTCTCCTAACAGTGTCCATTGGTCTGCAGTCACAGCCAGGGTTTCTCATGGTGAGCCTTCCCTGCCCAAACATACCTCTGAGCTGGCTGCTCCTCTTGGGTGGCTCAGAAATCTCTAGCCGCACCTGCAGGCATCTCCAAAGCTTCTGCTGAGGCTGGGGAAGGTTCAGATGACACACAACATCCATGAGTATCCCTGTTAGCTGTAATGGCTTGTACAAGCATAAACTTCTGAGACTCTCTAGCATCCTGCCTTACAGGCCCTGTAGCGTCCTTTGCCTCCCATTGCCTGCACGCTGGAAGCCTGAGGATGTCATCAGAATGAAGGAAAGGAGCTAGCAAAGCTAGGCATAAGGAAGAGAGAAGGAGGCAGGAGTGAAGGGGAGTGAGCAGGCTGATGGCTCCTGGCCACACTGGTAAGCGTGACACCTAGAGATAGTTTCTGTGATGACTTGTACAAAAGAACTGTCGCAAAGGGCGTTGGTGAGGAAGGACAGGCAAGTCTCTGAAGAAGCAGATCTTGCATCACAAACTGTGTTTGTTCTGACCTACCATAGCGTTCATTAGACTCTGTTTTGCAAAGTCAACAGTTTCTTCTTCTAGCCTCCTGCGTGTTTCACTTGCACACAGTTACATACCCTCTGGTATCTCTCTAGCTCTCATGGATATGGTTGAAAATAAAGCAGGCAGCTGCATGCTCTAAGCTCAGAGACGGGTGCACAGCCTCAGGCAGGACTTGCCATAAGCACAGCCCGGCAGTGCTGGTGGCACCGGGGCCTGGCCTTGTGTCCTTGGCAAATTCACAGCTCCTTCCTGGCTCCTGCCTCCTGAGCTCTGAGGTGCCACCAAATCACCCATCAGCCTTCACAAAATCATTTAGAGAGGCGGAGACAAGGCTGCAGAGAGCTTTGGAGGTTGCTCATGCCAGGAGGATCAGCCCACCATTTGTCTCCCTCCATCCTGCCAAAAGCCCAAAATAGCCCCGCTCTTGCAAGACTCCTGTGTGGGGTCACGCCTGTTCGTGGAGAGGACACGCTTCCACTAATAACACTCGAAGACATTCCTTGGCGGGTAGGTTGCCTTCTATAGCTCGGCACGACGTGCTGCCATGTAGGAGCTGGACAACTGTGTTGTGTGGTAAGACAGCAGATGCTATTCTTACCCCTGGGAGCCTTGCCCCGGCACAGCTCCTTTCTCCTCCGAAATGTTAGCAATCAGCAGCAGTCCCGAGCGTGCTCTCCCTGGTATGAGTATAAATCAAGAGTGGCGCCTTTGGAGTCCGTGCAATGATGGTGGGCCAAGCCAGTGCCTGGGTGCTCGCCATGGCCTCTTGGGACCTGCTGCCCCAGGGGGGACACAGCAGCTGGGGCTCAGTTTGAGGTGGATGGGGGCATCGCTTCTCTTGTAAGCCAATAAATGAAAGCAATGCCTGTGGACCTGAACGCCCTTTTTTTGCTGATCAGCAAGAGGCCCCAATCCATGCAGACAGGGCTTACACTAAACTTGCTTCAGGACCAGCAATGCTGAAGAAAGCCATGCTCCTATCTCAGCCAAGGGAAGCAGGAGCAGCCCATGAACATGCTCAGATAAAATACAGATCTAGGGCCCAAGCGTATTAAGTGTGATGAGCTGAACTCACATTCATGCAACTTTTGTTGCAGAAAAAATGAATAAACTGGTGAGAGCAGGCTCCACGGTGCTGAAATGGGCTTGAAATCATGATGGGGAGTGCAGGAAGGAGTCTGTGAGGAAGAAAGTGATATGGACGTGTGTGAGCAAAAAGGATAAGTGATAAGTTAGAAGAGGGTGTGGGAGTGGAAGAAATGACAAGTCAGCATCAGGTTTGGGGAAACAAGGTCAGGGAAAATTTGAGGGGAAACTCCTGGGAAACACTACAATGATAATCTGTAAATGAGAAGCTAACTCAAAGCCCATCTCGAGAGAGATATGTAAAGCTAAATTTTAGTTTTGAAGAAATAACTTCCTGTATTTAATCTGTGAAGCAATAGTTGTTTCATTACTATTGCACACTGCACGTGGCTCATCACTCGTGCACTGTCCTGTGGCTGCACTACAGGGAAGAAAGCATCCTCGAGCAGCATTTGCCAAACCCAAGAGCACAGGCTGTATTGGGAGGAGGCAGTTAAGAGCCCTACTTTCCCAGGGGCATGAAGACTTCAGGGACTACTGGCTGTCCCCAGCTGGAGTCTGGAAGCTGCCAAACACAGCCAGGCCGCAGCTGCCCCAGCCTGCTCCCGAGGCAGTGAAGGCAGCCTGGGTTGGGGTCCACAGGTCCCAGAAGCTGCTGCTCTCTCTGGTAAGGGGTGAGTGGGCTTGTCACTCTGCTTGAGTTCAGTCTGTGGCTACCACACATGCATATGTGTGCTTCAGAATCTGCCGAGAAAAGAAATGACCAATGTAGAAATGGAGGAGGAGATGGAAGCAGAAGCTGAGCGTCTCTGAGTGGTGCTAGCTGCTTCTGCTGCGGGGGGGTAGGTACGTAATGGGGAAAAGAACAAATGAACAGTTCTGAGTCGTGGGAGGACATATGTAGGAGGGGCAGAGGCTGGGAAAAAAATCCCCACTGACAGCCACTGATATAAAACCTGCTGGATTATCAGGATCAAAGTGGGACGCTGATGTGAGGAAGATGGATTGCTTACTGGGTTATGGATAGTGAGGGTCAGTTTGCATTGACACTCTATCTGTGGAGTGGGTCTGCCTGTCACCTGATACGGACTTGTGCAAAGGTCTTGAGAAAAACATCAGTCCATAGTGGCCATAAACGAACATCTCTGAGAGAAGGTTTAAAATAGGCACAGCAGATAGGTTCATATAGAGCTGCTATCCCATATGGATGGCCAGGGCTCAAATGCAGTGTTCCAGTAATAGCAGAGCAAGTAGTTGAAAACATTCAGAAACCCTTTGTCAGTAAAGTCAAATTCAACAGTTCACATTGTAAGGTCCTGTTAAAAGTTCCAGGGTAGGAGGAATCATCTGAGCCTTGCTGTTAGGGTCTTATGACTGTGGTCTCACAGGCCCTGCCCCCTCCTTCCACCTTGGCAGCAGCACAGCCCCTCTGTCAGCTGGGTGTTGTTGGGAGGAATGCAGTTCAGAACACATAAAGGTTTTGGGATCAGAGCCCAGAGAGGTAAAGTCCAAGCTTAGTTAACATTAAGAGGCAGACAGCAGTGCGGGATCATGGGATGAATCTGCTGTGACACCCTACAAGGCACCCTGAAAGACACTGGCAACCTGGAGGCACTTCACAGGGTTTTCTTCGCAGGTGCTTTGAGGGACCTGAAGGACTGATGTGGAAGGAAGGCAACATACTCCTGGGTTGTTCAGCAAAGCAGTGATGGAGTGAGGTTGGAACTGCATCTTGAGCTGCAATAGGTTTGGGGTACATTTTCTCAGGCCACAGCCCTGATTGTAATGAGGTGTAAAGCACTGTGGCTGCTGGCTGTCTGGTGGCACATCACTGTCATTGTCCCCTGCTGGAGCCGTTCTGCTTTACACAACTGATTTGCCCTTCGTAGGAGTAGGGACTTGTATCCATCCCTTACAGACGGATGCAGAGAGCAACTGAGGAAAAGTTTAGAGTGACCACCAAGGAAATCTGTCTGCTAACATAAAGTAATGAACTATTGAAAAATTTCCCGAGGATGCAAAAGGAACTTTTCTACAACATAAAATGTTAGTTCAGAAAATGTCACCAAAAAAATCTGTTATGTATCCTGTTGGTAACTTCTGGCATTCAGAAAATCTTATGGTAATGTAGTGAGCTGTCTTAACCTTGAGAAGTTTAATGCTTAAAGACAACAGGTTTATACAAATTCCATACCTGTGTATTTCCATTTACAGCACTGAAATCTGCCCAGAAGCGGGATTTGTGCATCTGTCACAGATAAGTGTCAGCCTAGGAAGATACCACCTCATTGCTCTCTTTTTTAGGATACAGTTGTTGCCGGTGCTAATATTATGCACTTAATCCTGATTTTCCTTCCCTCCCATTCCCTTTGCCACTTGCTCTCTTTTTTCTTTGTCTTACCCAGAGTCATCTTAGCTTGCCCACCCCACTCCCCTGCTGTGTAATAGGAGCTTCTCAACTGCTTTGGTGGGTGATAGAAAGGACATCCTGAATGTCACCTCCTCAGATAGCTCTTCCACTGGTGTTTGCTGGAAACATGAGGAGTCTGAGTAACAGCACAGCTCTGAGACTCAGTAAAGAGCTGCTCACCCCCAAATAAAAGTTTGCTGCTCTATCAGTCTCTCCTCTGCTCTGTTAGCTGGGCTGTGCTACTCCTGTGTCTCACTTGCTGTGATTTTGCTGAAAAGCACAAAGAAAGGCGTTGTCCTTGTCAGGTAGGCCATGCAATCTTCGGTCATAGAAACCCTTAATGCAGATGAACCAGAACATCAATTTCTCTGTCTATACAATGAATCTGAGCTATACATAGACCAAACCCTATAGAAATTCAGCCTCTGAAAGGAGGGCCAGGATTAGGAAATAAGAAGGCTACCAGATTAGTGAATAGCTGCCTCCAAAGGTCAAGTCAGTGCTCACTGGTGGCCACAAAAGACAAGCAGAGTATCAGTAATTATCAGGATCAACTGAGAACGCAACAGAAATTGTACCTGGCCTATGCAATTAAGAAGGGTACAGAGAAAGGTGACAAAACTGATGGGAGCACTGGAGAGACAAGGTGTTTGCACTGTGATCTTTCACTTTGGGAAAGGAACAACCAGGTGGGAAGTAGTATGGAAAAAGAGAAATTGCATTTTCACTAAGCAGACAATGTACACTCATGCACAAAATAGCAGCTGGACCTTGGTCTAAACTGATATGGCTGTCTGCTTATCCTCAAATTTATAAGACTATCTCTATGTGGTGCTATTTTCTGCTCTGGCTTTTTCCCAGCTGAGCAAGCCTTACACATACTTGTTGTTTTCAGCCGGGAGATGGACGTGCAGCTGATGTTGCTTATCCTCTCAAATGGGCTGAGGTTAACTCTCATATAGTACTTGGAAAAGCAATTTATTTGGGAATAAGATTCTCTGAAGACCTGGGGAAAGGGAAGAAAGGGGGTACAACAAAACCCTACTGTATAGGAAAAGCCTGCTGTAGTAAGCAGTTTTCAGAAGCAGGGGGTAATAATCACATAATGATCACAGCAAAATGGCTTTGCCTATGCTAGACCTCTGCAAGGCCATATTACCACCATCAGAAGGTATACTGGAGCAAAAGGTAGTGATAAATAGCTGTTCCCAGAAACTACAACTGCAGTTTTTCCACTCCCTATTCCACCTGCTGCAAGCCTGGATAGTCAGCAATCTTCCTACACATATCTGCTGAAGCACAGCCACTTCCACCTGGCTTTGGAGGAACAGGCTTATCCCAGCGCCTGGCATTGAAATTGCTAAACCCATTCCTCAAGTACTGTTTATCAGATAACAAGGAGCGATTCAAGGGAGAAGACAGCTTGAAACGGGGTCAGACTGCCTTTAATTTGGGAGCATCCTCTGCTATAGCAGCTATCTGAGGGAGACTTGGCAAACAAAAGAAGAGAAACTGGTGTTTGTTCTGAATGTGTTTGGTGCAATCAGTTTGTTTTGTACTACGTTCTTCCTCTGGAGATTTAAAGGGAATGTATGTTAATTCCTCTGGAAATAAGTAACAGATGCAGCAGATGGACAAAAATATTTGAAATTTCTCAACATCAGGTCATATTTGGTTGTTATAAATGAGAAGAATTTAACTTCAGAAGCATGTCCAAGCAAACCTGCTTGTCACCAGACCTGTTACCTGTGTGACATAGTGTTTAGAGACAGTTGGCAACATGTCAAACATTCATGTGCATATAAACACTCAACAGATGTATATGAGTTCTATGTTATGGAATATTTAGAGTGTTTTATGGGGACCTGGAGGCCAGTCCACACAGCAAGCTGATGAGCAGGGCAGAGTAATCACCAGTAATTAACTACCACATGCAGGGTTGACTTCATCTCTGACGTGTGTTCAGAGGAACTGCACATCCATGTGGATGTTTCCAGTCCCTCCTGTCCCTGAGCACATCCAATTCCTTATCAGGGCACCAGAGATCCAGATCACCGGAGAAAGAATAGCTAAGTTACCTGTCCCCAGGAACAGGAGACACTGAGCCTGCTCTCCAGGCCATCAGCCCACAGGAGAAGGTTTCCTACTGCAGCGGCAGCTGAGCAGCTCTGAGGTCTTTTTTTCTTGTAGGTATGGTTGGACTCGGTGATCTAGGAGGTCCTTTCCAACCACAATTATTCTGTGATTCTGTGATTCTGTCTCTCCATCCTCCCAATGCTTACCAGCATGGGGTGCAAAGGGATCTCTGTTAAAGGGGTGTCTGCTGTATCTCATGAGCATCACAGGCTCCATACAGGGGGTCAGCTAACTCGCTGAGACTTGAGAAGGCCAAAAGCTTTTTAGGCTTCATATAGAAATAGTAGGAATATGCTTGTGCTTTTGTCTCCCATTGTTGTTTGTGACACAAAAAATGCACTCCTGTTTTCAGTACAATTTCCCATATGTGCCTTATTTTTTTTTCTCATGACATTACTCACCAACTTGAGATGGTCTGTGCTGTGGAAGGCTTCACTACACAGGTGGGACATCATGCGGAGGTGGGTATCTGGGGGGGTTGGGATAATGACAAATGTCTCAAGTATGAGAGTCCACGTATGCCCTTGATCTCACCCACTACAACCATTCACAGAATCACACAGAACCACAGAATGTCTTGGGTTGGAATGGGCCTTTAAAGATCATCTGGTCCAACCCCCTTGCCATTTGCAGGGATATAATGTAATCTTATTACCTTCAATGTGATGTTACGTTCAGAAATAAAACAGTTGTGATATTAGCTGCTGTTCACTGTATCATACGCACATTTTCTGGCTGTCCTGCTTTGAGCTGGAACAGAACCAACTCTGTTCAGTGTTTTCACTTTTCAGCTCAGTCTCTTCTAAGGAACTGCATTTTCTGAAGTTAATGGCAGATTTTTGCAGACAATCTCTGCTTCCAGCAGTGATAATGCTTCATGTTTAGAGTTACTACTAAGGATTGGTGTGCGGAAAGGCTCTTTCTTCTACTTGCTCCTGTGCAGACCAAGGTCACTGCTCAATCTTGTCCACCACATTGAGGTGCAGTAAGAGGTGGCATCTGTGTGGAGGCCAGAAGAGGTGACCCCAAACTAACGGGGGATTCCATCCCATGTACATCATATTCAGTATAAAGCTGCCGGATCACAAGGGTCAAGGTTCTTCTTCAATGGCCAGTGTCCAAGCAGGACTCTGACTGTTCTGCCTTTGATCCCGAACCGTGTGTTCCTGAACCCAGTTCCAGAATCCAGCTCCTGAATTTGGTTCCCATCTGCTGCTGAGTCCAGTCTGGAACTTCCCCGGTGCCTGCCCACAAGGTCAGTGGTGATGGTAATGTAGATGTCGTCAGGGGTTTGGGTTTGATATTGATTTTGTATATATTGGTTTTGTATATATTCTATATTATTGCTATTTTCATTAACTATGAATATGCTTTGACAAGTTTCATGGAATTAACTGTCTCCAACAATGAAGTCAGATCAAAGATTCACGCCCAGTGGTCCACTCAAGAAATGCTGTTTTTCAAGGTGCTCCAGGAAAATTTCTGTTTCTTACTTAGCAGAAGGCATGAAGCTGCAGATACCTTCTCCGCTTAGCTTTGAACAATTGTCTACTTTGAAAGGATAGAGGGAACCTCTACATTAAAGCCACAGAAATGCTGTTGCAAAGGAAGAATTGGAGATCTTTGGTTCAGTCTCCTACTTCAAGCATATCTATTGTTGATGTTGGTCAGATCAATCAGGGCTTTGATTAGACAAGCTTTTCAGATATAGGCTCCACAACCTCTCTGGGTAGCCTGTGCCATTTCTACATTACCTAATAGTCAATAATACTCATAATGTCTAAATGGAGACTTTGAAACAACAATCTGTAGTCATTGTGCCTCGTTACATTTTCTGCTACTCATGAAAAAAGCCTGGCACAATGTCTTTGTAACTGCCCCTTGTACATGAGCCCTTTTTTCCTCAGACTAAACATGTCCTCAAACTCTCTTCATAGAACAAGGTTTCTAGACCCTTTCTCATCTTGCTGTACACCTGCTGGACATTCTTCCATTAGTTCACATTCTTTTTGAACTGGGGAGCCTAAAACTGGATGAACAATTTCAGATGAGGACTTGCCAGTGTCAAAAGGGATAATAGCTTCTTATAATCAGCTCTCCACACTTCTAACACCACATGGCATAGTTCATCCTGGTTGCAGGGAGAGCACTCAAATTCATATCCACCAAAGTACTTCCTCTTGGAGGGCAGTGTGTTCTAGTTAGAGGAACAGGGCGTCTGAGAGTAGTTCCCAGGGTGAAAAACTGAGGATCACCAGACTACAGTAAAAGATTCCTTTTCTTTCTGTGAAACCTCCTGCATACAGGTACATTCTCTTATTTCCAGCTTATGAGCTTGATGACCCTGAGCACATGTGAGAGAGAGGTTCTCACTGGCCAACACTGAGCTGTCTGTGAGCACTTCCGCTTTCTTTCTCAAGCCTCTCTGTTCTAAAAAATACCTTCTCACTCCTTGCATCTCAGCTAACCACAGGGATCAGGAGAAAATACACATCTTACGGGCTGGCAGAAAGGGAGGCAGCTGCCTGATCTCTGTCTCAAGAAGGATCTATTTTCAACATGTCCAAATCCTTTCTTCTTCCTGGGGAATGTGCGGCTTGAGAACACTGCATTGCTGTGCAGGACAGTCTGTGTCCAGAGAAGGCTTCCAGTCCATCTCTTCTGCTTCAACTCCGCTGTGTTTTGCTTCTGGTTCCAGTGGAGTCCAGCCTTGCGGAGGTGGAAATAGGATTGACAGAAAATTAGTGGCTGGCAGGAAACACTGCATTCTTTTTGCACTTCTTTCAATAGATCCCTTCCCAGACAGATTTCTCCTTGACTGTGCCTGGATACCGGAGATAGAGGAGCATTTTCCCTGATGTAATTTACTGGGATCTACAGAGTTAAGCTACAGTGAAATCGGGATCATTTACTTCAGATAAGAGGCTGCTTGTTTACAAGAAGCTTTGTAAGAAGCCCCTATGCTAGTATCATTTAACTGATACCTGAGTGTGATACATGAGCTTTATAAATTAAAACAAATCCAAAGCAGATGCTCAGTAGCTTAGAATCCTTTTCAGGAATGCTTATGCCAGCTGACCAAACACTTCACTTTTCTTTTCATGTGCTTTATGTCATGCACTAAAACACTGAACACTGGGTTATTCTCCCACACTTTTTTTCACTTTCTCCTGCCTCTTTTGCCAGCCTCCACAAACTCAGTCCGATTGTCAGGTGTCTTTCCCTTATAGACATTCACTGAGAGTTCATGTCCTCTCTGTATTCACAACACCTGCTGTTACAGCTGCCATTGCCTTAGCTTTTAATTTCCTTCAAAAAGGTATTTTAAAAACATCTATTGAAAACACTGAATGAGAAATTACTCTTTTTCGTGTTTCATTTAGCTAATGCAAAAGGAGACAATAGGAAATGGATCCAGATTTACAGCTTTCAAGTGAAAGCAGTCGAAGTTTTAACATTTTATCTTCCCATTCTGTCTGTTTGTCTGAAAGTATTTCTAATGCTAGTTCTTCCAGAGGAGTTTCTAGAACAGCCTCAATTCAGTTTGAATGGCACTGGACTGTTTAATGATGAATTCAGTCAGGCCCCTTCACCTCTTCTGATCTAAGGCACCAGGGTTATTTCTGTATTACAGTGCAGCTGACAGAAAAGTGCAGACACATTGGTGTCATTTGTAAATGCCGTTTCATGGTGGAGGTAGTGTTCTTTACAGTATATAAGTTTTATCTGAACTCAGTATGTAAATTGTTCTTAGCACGAGGGCCACAATTCAATACGCAACATTCTGGAGAATTTTGCTAAATTTAAGCAATCCTTCAGACTACTGAGTGATTAGTATCAATAACCTTTCAGGGATTTTACTCCAAGATACCAGGCAAAGGCCACACATCCATAGTCACATTATGCTAACTTTGGAGTTTATACTGGTACTGAGGTACTAATACTGAGCTATTAATGTAGGCATAGGTCATTACTTCTGATGCACATGTAAATTCAAATTAGGGATCCACATTAACAATAGTTTCTTCTTATCTGAACTTCAGCCATCATATATATTCAAATAAATTCTGTGGATTTGCATATGCCCACAGAAACCTTCGATCAAAGTAGCACTGCCTCCAACACTTGATGCAGGGTTGGGTGGGACAGTATGTCCTGCAGCCCCTCTACCCCCTGGCCAATCAGACATAAATCCCAGTCTTCCTTATAGGATGGAACCACAGTGTTCTGAGTTCTCTTGTGTAAATTCTGTGTCATTCCTCTGTATGCAAGTTTGATTTCCCTCCTAAGGATGTAACCATGGATATAACATGCCCGGACTGTCAGAGTCCATGATCTACTGTCTTAGACCAAGAAGAATAAATTTGCAGAAAATTTCTTCCCTGTTGACTCTGGAGGCAAGGAACCTGCTCCTTCCCGTTTCAATGGAATAGCTCTATAACTGCCATTTCTTTTTATCAGGAAATGTGGTGATTCTCTCTGGTAACAGGAAAGCTGCTGGATTCACGCCCTCTAGATAGTGATCCTAGTTCTTCTGCTGAACGGGGTCACAATTTCCTACCTTCAGGACTCCTATTTCTACATGGCTGCTATGGCGCTATATTAAGAACAGCTTCAGTCTGAGTGGGTCAGAACTGCTGTTAGAACTGGATCCTGCTGGCTGGTAGTCCTACCATTCAGATTCTCCTCCAAGGATCAAGCAGAGACTAGCTTCAGTGGACTGAATAGTCTGATATTTGAGATAGAGAAGACCAAGTCTGTGAAGTAGATAGCAAATGGTTGGTCTCTAAGCCAGCATATGTCTTCTTGCCTCCATGGACATTATATTGAACCGACAGACATCGCACACTGTTTGTATGAAAAGCATGGGATTTACTGGGGGAATGTTAAAGAACCTCTACAAGTCCTTCTCCAAAGAGGACTTGCTTTGTTTTAATGTCACAAAGGGTCTTTAGCTGGAAGTCCATACCATGATTTAGTTAACTCAGTTAACAATACTGGTAATCATGGCAGTAAAACTTGAAGTCTTTGTGATTCTGCAACTGCTAGGGCCCATTTATCATAAAGCATTGTCTACGTTAAGGACAGTGTGACACTAGGTACTGGTCCCCTGGAGGGACTGCATTCATGGGTAAGGCCATCTTGGAGCAGGTTTACTTTTGAAGGGACTGCAGCCATGGGTAAGGCCACACTGGAGCTGATGTATCCATCTGAAGGCATTGTGGCCCATGGATAAGGCTGTGCTGGAACACATTCATCTCAAAGAGACTGTAGCTGTGGGTAGGTCTATGCCACAGGAGGTATACCCCTGTGAAGACTGTGGCTCATAGATTAGGCTCCATTAGGCAGGTATGCCCCTAAGAGACTGTGTGGTCTGTGGATAAGTCCAAGCCAAGCAGGGGCAAGGAGAGGAGTTCTTTGCAGTGTTAAACCACATTGTCTAGTCCAAAGGAATCAGAGGTGGAGATTGTAATAGAAATACCTTTAAATTGTTGTAACCTGGGATTTGAGTAGCATGTTATAACTTTATTTATATACACCTCATCAATATATATAAATATCTGAGGGGAGGGTGCATAGAGGACTCAGGCTCTTTTCAGTGGTGCCCAGTGACGGGACCAGAGGCAGTGGGCACAAAAGGAAACACATTTTCACTCTGAGCACTGGCACTGGCATCCTGAAGCTGTTGTGAATTCTCCATCGTTGGAGAGATTCAAAAGTCAGCTGGATAAAGGCCTGTCCTTCACTGCTATTCCCTGCTTCACAACCCTTTTCTGAGATTTGGGCCACTTTCTAAAGAAGGTTTTAGGTTTCTAACACTGGCTTATGGGGATCTACTTAGTTCAATTGCCAGAGAATTGCTGCGTGATTTTCTACACTTGGAGACACCTCAAACCTCTGCAAATTACTGATCACTTCCCTTTCAAACTAGACATTCACTCAGCAGACTACATTCCCAGAGCTGCCTGGCCATGTCCCTCACTCCTGCCTGTTACACAGCTGCATCCACATCCTGGTCAACTGAAGAGTGCTACTGAGAAGACTGTCTGTGTGATTGACCACTGAAAAGTCAAAGAGTTTTAGTTCCCAAAGTCAGGTTATCTAGCTTAGCACACTCAGCTGGACTCTCCATATAGTCCCAGGCACATAGAACCATAGAATTACAGAATTATAGAATAGTTTGGGTTGGAAGAGACCTTAAAGATCATCTTGTTTCAATGCCTCCCACTAGACCAGGTTACTCAAGGCCCCATCCAACCTAGTCTTGAACACATCAGTGATGGAACATCCACAGCTTCCATGGGCAATCTGCTCCATTGTCTCACCACCCTCAGAGTAAAGAACATTTTCTAATTTCTAATCTAAATCTACCCTTTTCCAGTTTGAAGCCATTGCTCCTTGTTCTATCACTATAAGCCCTTATAAAAAGTCCCTCCCCAGCTTTCCTGTAGGCCCCTTTCAGGTACTGGAAGGCTGCTATAAGGTCTCCCCGGAGCCTTCTCTTCTTCAGACTGAACAACCCCAACTCTCTCATCCTGTCCTCATAGGAGAGGTGCTCCAGCCCTCTGATAATCTTCGTGTCCTCCTCTGGACCCACTCCAACAGGTCCATGTCCTTCTTGTGTTGGAGGCTCCAGAGCTGGACACAGTACTTCAGGTGAGGTCTCATGAGAGCGGAGTAGAGGGGCAGAACCCTCTCCCTCGACCTTCTGGCCAAGCTTCTTTTGATGCAGCCGAGCATATCATTGGCTTCTGGGTTGCACTCATGCATTGTGGGCTCATGGCGAGCTTTTCATCACCCAACACCCCTAAGTCTTTTTCCTCATGACTGTCTCAATCCATACTCCACCCAGCCTGTAATTCTGCTTGACACTGCCTCGACCCAGGTGCAGGACCTTTCACTTGGCCTTGTTGGACTTCATGAGGTTGGTCTGGTGACCATGTCACCTCTCAAGCTTGTCAAGGTCCCTCTGGACAGCATCCCTTCCCTCCAGTGTGTCAATTGCACCGTACAGCTTGGTGTCATTGGCAGGTTTGCTGAGGGTGCCGCAATCCCACTGTCCACATAACCAGCTGTTAAACAGCATTGTCCTCTGACATTGGTCTCTACTTGGACACTGAGCCATTGACTGCAATTCTTTGGGTGTGACCACACAGTCAACTCCTTATCCAGTGAGTGGTCCATCACTCAAATCCACATCTTTTCAATTTAGAGACCAAGATGTCTTGCAGGACAGTGTCAAACACTGCACACAAGTCCAGGTAAATGACATTAGTAGCTCTTCCCGTTTCCACCAATTCTCTAACTCCATTGTAAAAGGCCATCACATCTTTCAGGCGCGATTTGTCCTTGGTGAATCCATGTTGGTTGCCACCAATCACCTTCTCATTTAGTAGATAGTGCCTTAGTAGATCTTCAGGAGTATCTGCTCTATGACCCTGAGGACACTTTGTTTCAGCCTGCCTGCACAATGTAAGACAGGCTTGCTACATACCAGGGAGAGTAGAACCCCACAGAAAAGCAACAGTAGCTATTTAATACTTAACCTCCTGCTGCCAGAGGATGCTGCCTTTACAGTGCAGATGTTACAGATTCCCTGGGAATGGGAGACCAGAGCTCCCTCCCCAGCCTGAGGGGAAAAACTCCCAGCTCTCACACCCTGGGATGATCTCAGCCATCTCTTGCTCTTCTTGCATGGTCTTCTAAACCTCTGTCTCTGACCTGCCAAGACATTTCTGTCTCCTCCATGGACAGGACCAATAGCCACTGGTCTGCTGGACACCATGTGGCACCCCAACACCCTAGGAACTCAGCTGCGAGAGCTCCTCAAGGCAATGTCTGCTGTCCCCATGCTGCTCCTCAGAGAGGCAGGACTTCAGATGCACCCCTGCGCTCACTGTTTCCCACTGGCTGCCTCTGGGCTCCTCCTTGGCAGGGTGCTAGGTGTTTCCATCAGCCTTACCATATCCTGCACACAGAGCCCAGCAGTGTGCTCTGGATTTGGCTTCCAACAAACTGGACTCTGCAGTGACACAGCCCTCCTTGGGATGGGCTTTACGAGGACAGAACATTTCTTGATGCTGGATATAACATCACATCCATGCACCATTTTTCTAACTTTGCCAAGGTATTATCCACTGAGCTTCTTTAATAACCAAAATGCCAATGACTAGAGGAAGAATGAGTTTAAATCAGACAGGATTTAAAGCTGACATGACAGTGACCTCCTCCTAAAACTAGATCAGTCTCTCTCCAGGCCTACCAGCACATCCCCCTTTCCGCCACCCCATCAGCATTGTGCAGATGTGCCTGCCACCCCCAGTGCTCTGGTAAAGGTATCACTCTGGTTTTTTGAACTGTACAAATGTGTAAGCGTGCAAGATATTTGTGATGAAATGGAAGTGCTGGATTGAGGGTGTATTTTGTGTAGAACATCTGGGACTTTCTGCTGAGATGATCTGTGTGCTCCTATGTTGAATTATTTGTTACAGGTATGGCTGACTAGAGGACTTTTCTATCAGTTGTGGGTAGGAAAAAAAGAAATGTTTGGGCCTTTCATAGATCAGAGTTATCTTTCTTAGGCTTATAGGCAGAAGAACACCTGAATAAGCTAAGAAGTTGAAGCAAAAGAAGGGAGCATCTCTTGCTAACTGGCACTGACCGAAAGATCAGAAGTCTCAGCAGGAGTAACCCCTCCCATAGGAAGGGTTTAGTGTAACCACTCCCATAGGTGGTGCAAATGGTTACCACAACGTTTCTTGGAGAATCTCCCATTTATTTGCAATCTAAAGTGTGTACAGAGAGGCACACAGGCATATGCCTCTGGGTGTGTGTCTGCATTCTTCCTGATATCCCTGAAGCTGCCTCACGTGTCTGTCAGAGGCACCAGGTTAAAAACCTGTGTAGAACATAGCCTCTTATTGTTTGACCATCCTGCTGTAACCATCATGAACTGGTGTACACCTACGCTTCTGCTTTCAGGATTTTACCATCAAAACTGCAAAAAGCTTTTATTAATGATAATTTATCCTTTATCATCCTGGTTAATCTATTGCACAGCTGGGATAGCACAGAAATACCAAGCAATCCACCCTGGGTCATACAGTGAGTTGGTGGGAAAGCCAGCAATAGAATCCATAAGTCCTGGATCCAAGTTCTCTAAGTGCCTTGACTAGCCCAGATTCCCTTCTTAACACCCTTGTCAGATTGTTTATAGGATATGTATTCATATAGTCAGTAAGACATCAAAATTTTCTAATTATATCTAGTCATGTCAAATGACAATT
>WTSP01012928.1:0-13890 GCA_025331215.1 Actenoides lindsayi | reverse complement strand
TGCCTGCTCTTTTTCCAGCTGTCCAAGTGAGCAGGAAGAGTGGAACCAACAACGAAGCTTTGCCAGCTCCGGTCCCTATGAAGGGAGTGGCTGGGGAGCAGCAGAGGGTGTAGGATGAGGGGGTGTGCAGCAGGGAAGAGGTGCAGGGGTGCAGCAGGAGGGGGCTGCAGGGCTGGAAGAGTGCAGCAGGAGGTGGAATTTAGGCTAGTACCACATGTGCAGAGGTGTGGAGGCTGGTGTGTGTCAGCGGGGCCCGGAAGGCTTATCTGGCCACTGTCTCCCCAGGAGGTTGGCCGCATGAAGATCGAGCTCTTTGCCGATGTTGTACCCAAAACAGCAGAGAACTTCAGGTAAAGCACAACTGGTGTTCCTGCAGCTTGGGCTGGACCAGGCCTGAAAAGGCTTCTCAGTGCAGGAACGCCTCAGCTGGCAGTCACTACTTGCTCCCCCGAACCATTGCACCAGCTTTGCTCCTCTCTCCATTCCCAGAGAGATGTGACTGTGCAGATTCCTGATCCTCTGCCAGAGCCTGTCTGACTAGAAGGTGAAGGACTCCCATCCCTTTTTGCGCCTTCTGTGGACCCTTTCTGATCCCTCTGTGATATGCTCAGTGCATTTATAAAAGGCAGTACCTCAGTGTCATGGCAGAGTTCTCCTGCCACTCGCTGAAGAATGTACTGCTTGGACATCCCACTTTTACAGACTGTCCATGGACGTACCCTGTTCTCTGTGGAACGTGGTGCCTGCTCCACATTCACCATCTCTCACAGCCTCGGTGTTAAAGGTCTGAGCACCTCAACTGCAGAAAGCACAGAGGTCTGGTTTGAAATGGAAGTGGGGAGCACTTATTGCCTGTTTCTGTTTCACTGATGCATCCCTGATGCATATGGGAAGTACTGCATGACAGTCAGTGCATGTTGACCAAACACAGCCCTCCGAGTCCTCACAGTTCAGCTGTGCCTCACTCTGCTCTCTTTTTGTTTTTTTCCCCAGGCAGTTTTGTACAGGTGAATTCAGGTGAGTGGGTTATAATGTCCTTTCAGGAGCCTACTCAGAGAAACAGAGCTGGGTAAGGAGGAATAAGGCTCACTTGGAAGTTTTCCTTAATATACCAGTACAAACTGAAGGAGTTACAGAATTTGCTCAGAAATGTGTTTGTTCCATCACAGAGGTGGCAGACGACTTTCCCTTTCGGCTGTGATGTTGTTTATGCTCAGGTTGCTCTATAAAGCCCAGTCTGCAAATCCCACCTGCTCATGTTGCACGTTGCAGTGGGATCCTGCAAAGATGATGGTATAGATGTTGTAGGGAGCCACATTGTTCAGTGTGCAGAGCCTACTTGAGGTTTCCCTCTGCCTCTGATAGCAGTGGGCCGCAGCGCTTGGCTGTGTACCAGGGCAGCTGGTAATGTATGAGCAACCCTTTGGGACTCTGAATTCCTGGGAGGGTTTTGAGTGGGGGTATCCAATAATCTGCAATGATTTTCCTTTTTATTTCCTTGCAGGAAAGATGGTGTCCCTATAGGTTACAAAGGAAGCACTTTCCACAGGTGATCCATCTGCTTTTATTTAGGCACATAAACAGCAGCCTGAGGTAGATGTGGTTGGAGACCTGTCTCCAGCAATTCCTGGTCTGGGAGGCATTTGTAGGTCACAGCTGATATTGCCCTTCTGGGGATTCAGGGGTGCTGTCAGATGTGTGTGCTGGGCTCACCGGGAGGGATTCCCCCATTCCCAGTGCCAGATCAGAGATACTTTTCTGGCATTTGTCACCTAGTCACTGTCCTGGGTCCCAGACTGCCTGACAGCAGCCGGTAGTTAATATCTGTTGTAGACTGTAGCATTCAGAGACCCTGATAACTTTGGTCATGCTGCGAGGTAGAATTCCTTTTTACCACAGATTAAACTTCTTGAGGCATTTGTCTACTGAGAACTAAGTATTGTTTTACTTTTTCAGGGTAATAAAAGATTTCATGATCCAAGGAGGTGACTTCGTAAACGTATGTACTTCTATATTCCTTTCCTGCTTTTACTGTTTGCTACAATACGCAGCTGCTTCCGTGCTGATCTGTGGGATCTGTTGGCCCACAGTAGTAACTGGATGTTTCCTTGTAGCATTGCTGCCATCTTACTGCAACAGACTGTCATGTACTTGAAAACAAGTCCTGAGTGAACATACATTCTCCTTCCCAAAATAATTCCTCTCTAAAAAAGCATGGCAGTGCAACTAGAGGCTTTTCAAACCTGTGAAGAATTTCTTACCCAGTTGTCCTTCCCTCTTCTCCTGTCCCCAGTAAACAAGAAGCCCTGCAAATTTCTGTTAGCTTTGTGGAGAGAAACCCTAAGTACATAACCAAATTTCTAGTGCAAGAGATAGTTTATATCAAAACTAAATTTTGTTAATGAATTGTCTCAAAATAGAAAAGACTTCGTGCCCCCAGTGGTAGTCATGATCCGACTTGAGAATAAACAGAGTATATGAGGAAGGCTGGAAGACCACAGGGTCTCTTCACTGTCCTAGGACCCAAATTATTTAATTTCTGGAAGGGTTTTAAAATATGAGGTTGATGATAAAGCTTTTTTAATAACAAAACTTATAAAACTTGGTTGCATGAAGAAGAAAGAACTGACTACACAGCTAGTGACTCAGCCACACCGGACCTTTAAGTAGTTGCTAATTATGATGCTGTTCAAATGTCCCAGTGGGCTTTATTCCTTGTCCTGAAGCTCAACAATCATCACAGATTGCACCAGTATTTGTAATTATAAACTACACTTATTACAAAGCCACTTGGGGAGCAGGAACAGTCACACTGACCACTAAGCTAGGGTTTGTGTTGCTGTCTCAGAGCCAGCAGTTTAAGTAAGAGAAGTAGGAGAAAAGGAAGCAAGGGTGAAGCAAGTAGAGCAAAAGATGTGGGGCTGTGCATGGAATATTAGTGGCATCTTATTTTCCTGTTGAGTTTGCCCTAATAAAGAGTGTATATGTTAAGTAGAAAGACAATAAAGGGAGATAGATTGCAGCAAGGCAGAAGAAATGGGGCTGGAGCAAAACAGAAAGGGAAATTACTGTCAGAATAGCAAATTTACCTCACCATGTCAAAACTACCTGTTTGCATGGGTTCTGCAGCTTTCCCTGAAGGATTCCTCGCTGCAGCCCCTGTTCAGTGCATTGGGTGTCATACAGAAGTGTCTCTGCCACACTGGACCAAAAGGCCTGGTGCTCCTTCAGCAGTCCCACAAGTTATGTGTCTTACATGAACCATGCATCAGGCTTCTGCAGACTTAAAAACTTGTGAGCAGTCCAAGCTTGCAGTCTGCAGCCATTATGGGCTGTGCTGCTGTAACTTAGAAGTGTCTGGAGAGCCAATTGCTAGGGCTTGTAGTAAAGTACGAGAGGTCTCGGCTTGGTAGAAAGTACACCAGAAGTTAGAATCTGTATTGTAGAAACTGTTCTTGCTGAACAGAGACATTACTTCCCTGTTTCCAGTGAAGTCACAGAAAAGAAGGTGAAATGAACATGCCATCAGCCGACTTTTTCCACACAACCACTTCTGCTTTCCTTGTCACACCAGCCCATACCAGTCCCCTCCCTTTTCTCTGCCAGATCCAGGTCGGGCCATGCCAAGCAACCTGTAGCCTACAGCTCACTCTGGGAGCCTTCTACTTAATCCTTACCCTCACCATGGGTTTCTGCCAAGATAGGGGTGGCAAACACTGTGCTGTGTAGTTAGAAACCAGTCACTGTTCCTCTTCAGAAACAAAACACAAAATGTGTTCATTGCTGGCAGTACAACCATTTTGGGCTGAGTTTAACCCTGTCCTTTTGCTTGGATATTTTAAATCTAATTTTTAAATGTAATTGTTCTGTAGCAGTTGCTACAGATCAAATGCTGTGGCTGACTGGGCACCTCTCTTGCACAGGGAGATGGCACTGGAGTAGCCAGTATATATAGGGGTCCTTTTGCAGATGAAAACTTCAAGCTGAAACACTCTGCTCCTGGGTTGCTCTCTATGGTGAGTATAAAACAATGACATTATAAGACAAAAAAGCTCTTGGTACTTTCTCTGTGCCTTTTTCCTAAGTGTATAAATTATTTGCCAGACAACAGAAGTCTCCAACGTTGGATACAAGGTCTGAAAGACCTGCTTTGTAACTACTAGTTAGAAGGCTACTCATGGGTTAATGTGTCAAGTAACAGGAAAGTCCTGACCCTGCGGCATTCTTTCTTTGTTACCTGTTGGAGGGCTGGAGCAGGCCCTGTTTTGATCAGCTTTCAGTTGATTCTTAGTTTTCATATGGTGGCAAGTGGTGGTGTTTTCTTCTCCTCCGATACTGTTATCAAACACTGACCTCAGCAAGGATGAAACAAAGAGGTTTGGGAATTTCAAAGCCATAGTAGTGTTACCATGGTATCTTTTATAACATATGCTTCCTGTTCAACATTGTAGGAAAAACTGCAACCATTGCATGTTGTCTGGTAGGAACAATACACTGACTTTTCCAGTAGAAGGCAAGTGGAGCCAGTGCTTCAGTGTTCCTGTCCACAGCTGCTTCTTCCCCAGCTCTTTCAGCTGCCCTGCCCTTAAAACCTTTTGCTTGGGGCATTCACCATGTGGATTGGTTGCTTGTCCCGTTCAAAGCATGGCCCAGAAAAAGGTCTCACAACACAGCTAAGCAACGAGCATACTCTGGGTGTTGACAGCTTTGTGTTAAAGCAGCATGGCTCTGGAGTTGCTCTGGGCCAAACCATGGTCCTCCCCACCTGGATCTTTCCAAGGCTGGGTAGCAATAAACAAAAATCCAGTGTGACCATGTTCTGTGCACTTCTGCAGCTGCAGAACTTTTCCAGTTCACTTGTCAGCACAGAAATATGCTTTAGTATCTCTTGGTTGTCAGTAGAGCTTTCAAAAATTGATGTGACTTAGGTGTTGCAGAGACGTTTTCTCAGCAGAGCCCAAATGCTCTGTGTGTTGCACATCTGCATTACACTGTTCCTGTGAGCCTTGTGCTAATACAATTGTTACCTTTTTCATCTTGATCATCAGAAAAGACACCTTTTTATTTTTTTTCTTTTAATTCTGAGACAGCAGAAATGGTACTCTCCTGTAGATGTGTATCTTGCTTCACTTGGTTTGTGCAGCAATAAGATAAAAAATTAACTAGGCTAGGTCTAGAGCAATAGCTTTATCATGTGAGATGTGTCTGCCTTCAGTTTTGGGAAAGCTTTTTGTATTTTACCATTCTCAACCCCTAGGCAAACAGTGGTCCCAGTACCAATGGCTGCCAGTTTTTCATCACATGCTCCAAATGTGACTGGTTGGATGGAAAACATGTCGTGTTTGGTGAGTACCTGTGGCAGAGACCTGTTGTACCAACTCGTGGACACTCCCCATGGCAGAGCCACTAAAATAGAACAGCCGTGGGCTGCTTGTTCTTTCTCCCTTGGTTGTTCCAGCAGAGGTGTCAGCGCAGCATTGTTGAAATGAAACATGTTTTTTCACAGGTTAGCTTTGGATAAGTTTCTTGATCAATGTATTGTGCTACTAAGTAAATCCTCGTGCCAGTGCACAAGGGACGATGTACGAAGGTCTCATTTTCTTCTCTGCTGTCAGAGAGGACTGAGCTTTCGGCAAGGTTTTTAGATGGTAATTCTATGAAACTACATCTGCTGACTTTTCATGTACTGTCACTTAAGCTGTAGAGTTTCAAGGCCAGTCTTTAAGCTGATGTTCTACTTAACACTTCCTCCTATTCTTAAGTAATACTGATACAGTTTATTGCTGGGTTTGCATCATGACAAAAGTTGTGCTGATAGAGGTGTGCGTTTTGCCACAGCTGGAATCTCAAACGCCAGATTTCTACACGTGCCACCCCTGCAATGGGAAAATGCACTTCATCTGTTCTGAACATTGAACATGTTTCAAGAGGAAAATGCTTTTTCTTTGTCAGTTTAGAGATTGGTAGCAAACCCTGAAGTGCCCAGTAGCTATACACTGGAGGAGACTTCTCAGGAAGATCAAAAATGCACTTACCTGTGATGAGTGGGGAGAGTAAAGGCAAAACCTGGCCATATTGAAGTGGATAAATTTTCTCATTCTAGGTAAAATTGTTGATGGACTGTTGGTCATGAGAAAAATTGAAGTAAGTTGAATTTGCCTGTTTCTCTTTGAATGTCCACATAGGAAACTCCTGCTCTCTCTTTACTGGATACCAGGGAAAACCAGTGTTGATAACTGGTATTACCAGTTGTCATCATTATAAAATAGCAGGAAATCTGTTGAGGCAAAGGCTGTCATATAGATTGACTTTAGAAATGCTGTGCACTCGTGGTTGGTGGTTAGTCTTTGAGTGGGGATTGTGCTCTTATGGCTTTATTTGCAATGCTTTGCATTTGTTCAGGAAGCTGAATTGAAAAGCTGTTCCATCAGCAATTCAGATTAGAGTGTAAAGCAGATCACTTCTGTGCCATTGCCTGGGATTATTCAGTGGATGCTAAATCATCAGTTCTACTGATCTGTGATCAGCATGTTTAATAAGAAAAATTAAACTAATCTTCTGATGGGCTTCCAAAAGCTGAAGATAAATGTACTTGAGGTGGTGGTTGCTACCAGTGCTGTGACTGGGTGTCACAGCAGGATAATGAGGAGGTTTCACAAACAGCAGTGAGTTCTTCAAGACAGCTGACAATAGGTTTATGGCACACACATGGGATAAGGTGTCCAAGGGCCCATAATCTAAATGTGAAAAGAGAGGTGAGTGCAGACCTGAGCAACTGTGAGGTGTTGAGAAAAGATCACACACAGGGAACCCTCTTCACCAGATGGAAGGGTTGTGGTGCAGCTTCTTTGTGCATCACTGCAGTGAGGGGCAAGTTAAAAGAAATCAGTAAAAGACTCTGGAAAGAACAGCCAAGTCCATCAGTGAGGGTTGCTTCATGCTTATTGATTCCCCTGCTGTAAAATTCCAAGTTTGCATTGCTTATGGCAGCTGTATTTAACTTTAAAGTTGTAACTCATGAGGAGCTCTCTCGTTTTTGCTCTGATCCTTCCCTCCCATTGAAAGGATTGGGGTCTGTATCCAAAACCTCTGTGCACAACAGCCAGTTCTCTGCCAGCATGCACTTGCAGCGCAGAAGGCCAATCATATCCTGGGATGCATCAAGAGAAGCATGGCCAGCAGGTCAAGGGAGGAGATTCTGGAGTCCCTATTACAGGAAAGATACAGACATGCTGGAACATGTCCAAAGAAGGACCATGAAGACTATCAGAGGGCTGAAGCCCCTCTCCTATGAAGACAGACTGAGAGAGTTAGGGTTGCTCAGTCTGGAGAAGAGAAGGCTCCAGGGAGACCTTATTGTGGCCTTCCAGTATCTGAAGGGGGCTACAAGAAAGCTGGGGAGGGGCTTTTTAGGCTGTCAGGCAGTGATAGGACTGGAGGGAATGGATTAAAACTAGAGATAGGTCGATTCAGGTTGGACATTAGGAAGAATTTCTTCCCCATGAAGGTGGTGAGACACTGGAACAGGCTGCCCAGAGAGGTGGTGGAAGCCCCATCCCTGGAAGTTTTTAAGCGCAGGCTGGCTGGGGCTGTGAGCAACCTGCTCTAGTGGGAGGTGTCCCTGCCCATGGCCGGGGGGTTGGAACTGGATGATCTTTAAGGTCCCTTCCAACCCTGACAATTATTCTAAGATTCTAAAATGCACAGCAGTTACATCTTACTTATATGTTACTCAGAGCTGTATCTAGATTTCCTTGTTTCTGATGTTGTACAGATGCCTCTTAACCAGTCTTCAAGAACCTGTCACTCACAGGATTTGCTGTGCTTTTATAAGGTTTAACATTTTATCTTTGATTGTCCCCAGAATGTGCCTACGGGTCCAAATAACAAACCCAAGCTGCCAGTTGTGATCTCTCAGTGTGGGGAAATGTAAAGCAATGGAACAGAAATGTGGTAAGTCTGAGTCTTCACAGACACCCAGTGCAACTGAACTCTGGGCTGCTCTGCTCCTTGCTTTCCTCTTGACTTACTTTGACATTCACGTGAGCCTGCAGAGAGCTGACCCAGCTCAATGAGACATCAGAAAATGCTACTCTAACAGCACTAGTTTTTTGCCAGATAACTACCTGAATTGGCTTCTCTCCGAGCTACACAAATACCAGAGGCAGTGGTGACAGACAAGGGATAAGATTTTGCTACTGCAGCCAGGAGAGAGGTGGGCTTGTGGGAGCTCTGCCTTGCATGGAGCTTGGCTGCCTCAAACCCTTGGCTTTAGAAACTAGTGGATGAAAGGCAACTGCAGCAGGAATTCAGCTGGTGTTTCCCAGTCTGGGGATGGGGTCTTCACTTGGACCTGCAGGTTGGTGAACTCTCCGGCTACTACAGAAAACAGAGCATCCATGTGTGGGGCAGACAGGGATCAAGAAAAGAAGAGGAGGAAGAGAGGACTTGAGCCTCCTTGCCCAGTACAGCCATGGGACTGCCACTGCTGAAGGGCCAAGGAATTACTGTGTTACGTAGGCTTACCTTCACTCGACAAAATACCACTGTCCTCATCTGACAGGAGGTGTTTTCAGCATTTACTGTTATTCAGGCTTCAGTTTGGTTAAACCAGTAGGCTAAAGACCGAGCTCAGGCTAATGTACAGTATTCTGTTTCCATTTGTCCACCCGCTTCACTATAAAAAAAGAAGCATTTAAACAAATCTGTCTATATCTCAATGTGTCAGGCTGCAGCTTGTCAAAAATCTGCTGTATTAGCCTTTTGGTTGCTGTTTTTTTCAAATTTCAGCAGGCACCAAGAAAAGCAAATCCCTACAATTTTTGACCTTCCTTTAAGTGATTTCCAAAGACATCTGGACATCCATGAAGACGTGTCCCTGCTTCCACAATAAAGTCTTTCAGATCTGCAGTGCTTCAGACTGTTGGGAGCTCCTCCTGTTTGATGAAGTGACAACAGGGATTGAAATCATTCTTTCATTTCCCTGGTACTTCTGGTGTCATTTATAGGCACTTGAAGATAGGGACAACCTTGTTAACAGGCTTTCTTGCCTATGATGATGGGTCAGGTCCCTTTTAGGGTTGTTCTCAGGTCCAGACTTGTTGATCATTTCAATTTGTAGTACATGATCTCTGGCCAACATCCAACTTGAGACTGGAAGCTTTTCATTTCTAGGTACAAGGCTGATGCTACCTCACTTACTTCTCAGCCAGGTCTTAGGACCTGCTTTTTACACCCTGCTGCCTGTAGACAAGAACAGTGTTTGTCTTGCCCAACTCCAGACAGCTAAGCTTGTTACTTGGTAAGGTCCTGTCCTGCAGATGCAGGAGGACTTTCGAGTTCTCGAGTTTTTGACATGAGCTACTGCATGCAGCAAGTGGCACTTCGCTTGAAAATCACTGTAGTCACTGTGTCACTGTAGAGTCCTGCTGTTTTAGGATGAGTTGAGAATGGCTTGTCTAGCATTTCAGACCTGTTCCTTCTTCATTTCAGCGTTCCTTCACCAGTGATTAAGCCTCTCCTGGCTCCATGCAGTGCCATCTCCAGCCAGATCCCCCACTGCCCCAGTCTGCAGTCCAGATCCCCGTTCTTGACATTCTCCTGAAGTTATTTAATAATTGGCATCTATTTTCCTTTGTTTTTGGGTTTTTTTTTAAATTACATTTTGAAACTGAAATAAAGAATTTTGTTAAATCTGTGTGCAGCACACATCAGTTAACATGCTTGGGAACAGATTCTTCTGCAGGTGAGAAGGGCTGTAGCATCTCCAGCAATGGGCATTACCCCCCAGCTGGTTCCATAGAGAACCTTTTCTGGGCGTGGTGTTGGGAGGTGCTGCTGCTGGGCATTTCCAAAGTGGGAAAGAAGGGGTGAAAGGAGCACAGCAGGGCTAGGCTACGCTAACTCCTCTACTTGGCACATAAATAAGGCTGCCCAGCAGAGAGGTTCTTGGCATCTTGTAAGTGTGTGTTAAGTGAGTGGACAGCTGGATTGAGAACTGTCTGAAGGACAGAACTCAGAGGATTGTGATTAGCAGCACAGGCTCTAGTTGAAGGCCCAGAGCTAGTGGTGTTCCCCAGGGATCATTACTGTTCTTGTTCAACATATTTATCAATGACCTGGATGAAGGGACAGAGTGCACCCTCGGCCAGTTTGCTGACGGTGCAAAACTGCAGGGAGTGGCTGACACACCAGAGCTGGGGGAGACCTGGACAGGATGGAGAGTGGTGTGCAGGGTAACCTCATGAAGTTCAACAATGGCGAGAGCAAGGTCCCACACCAGGGAAGGAATAACCCCCTGCACCAGGACAGGCGAGGGGTTGACCTGCTGGAAAGCAGCTCCACAGAGAAAGACCTGGCAGTGCTGGTGGACAACAAGTTATCCATGAGCCAGCAGTGTGCTCTTGTAGCCAAGAAGACCAATGGTCTCCTGGTGTGCATACAGAAGAGCATGGCCAGCAGGTCAAGGGAGGCTCTTCTCCTACTCTGCCCTGGTGAGGCCACATCTGGAGTATTGGGTCCATTTCTGGTCTCCTCAGTTCAAGAGAGACAGGGAAGAGTACTGGAGAGAGTCCAAGGAAGACTGCAAAGATGCTGAGGGGCCTGGAGCATCTCTGTGCCTAGGAAAGGCTGAGGGGCCTGAGGCTGTTCAGCTGGAGAAGAGCAGCCTGAGAGGGGAGCTGAGCAATGCTGAGCAAGAGGCTGGGGCCAGACCCTTGTCAGTGGTGCCCAGTGACAGGACAAGGGCACAGTAGGCATAAACTGGAACGCAGGAGGTTCCATCTGAGCAGGAGGAGAAACTTTTTTGCTGTGAGGGTGTCAAAACCTGGCCCAGGCTGCCCAGAGTGGTTGTGGAGTCTCCTTTTCTGGAGAGATTCCATACCTGCCTGGACAGTGCGATGCTGGGCTCCCTGCTCTGGGTGACCCTGCTGGAGCACCAGGGGTGGACAAGATGGTCTCCAGATATTTCTTCCAGTTCTCACCATTCTGTGATTCTGGTTCTGTGATCTTTGGAATCTCCAGAACCTTTCTACGTGCAGCCTTTCTGAAACACAGGAAGTTGGTATGGCACCAACTTCCATCACCATGAGTTTGCTGGGCGAGTCATGTTGTAAACAAGTATTGATAAAACCTCTCCTGGCACGTGGTGGCTCTACAGCATGGGGCTGTTACATGCCACGGGTGTTACAGGAATTTTCCTGGGTGCTACAGGGGTGTTAGAGCAGAGCTTTGGGCTGGGAAGCAGAGAATGGTTGTGCTGTAGGAGTAGAAATTGGAGCTACATGGTTACAATGAGAGCAACTGAGGCTACACATTCATGGAAAAAAATTACTTTTCTCTCCCAGAATCGAGTTGCAAGCTCACCCTGCTGGCTGGGGTCAAGAAAGCAGCCCTCACAGGGTCTAGGCTATGGCATGACTTTTCTCATCCAGGAGATTAAACATAAAGGAGTTGGGACAAAGTCTGTACTGTCACACGCTTTATCCTTTCCGGCTACATCGTGTCACTCCTTGGGCAGCAGGGGCATGCTGTGTCAGGCTGTCTTGGGGCAGTGCAGTCTGTGTGCTTGGCCTGTGCGTTACCTGGTGCTGAGCAGCAAGCAGTGCTGTGCTGGAGGACAGGTCCTGCAGGTGTGCTTTGGTGTGCGCTCTCATCTCACAGCTGCTGGAAGTTCTTGGAGCAGGCTCTGGCTGTCAGGATTTCCAGATCACCATCCCTCTGATTGTACAGCTACTGAATGCTCACTTCTCTTCAGCCTGAGGCATCTCATCTTCTTGTACCTACAGAACATCAGGTGATGAAAGAAACACAAAGCCTATGCCGTCCCTTTCCTCTTCAACCCTAAAAAGACTCCTATGAGAGGAGCACTGAAAATTCCCAGTAGGAAGGGGAAAACTGGAGTGATCCCCGTGATCAGCTTGTCCCCCTTCCTGGGTCACAGAGCTCCCCCAAATTAATTAACAGAGGCTAATCCATTGCAACCTCTTTGAAAGTTGTTCCCATGGCTAATTCTTTGAGGTGAATGTGCAGGATTTCAGCTTTCCAGCTTATTTATCTTGCTGTTCCTTATCTGCTGGCTGGAAGTTTTCTCAATGACTACATATTTGGGCTTAATTCCCCCGTGATGAAGCCCCGCTTCTGTTGTGTTGTGTGTAGCAAGGCCTGGAACCTCCTGCTATAGAGCATGTAGATAGATCTTCTCTCTCTGAGCTCCAACATCTTCCTCCAGCTGTGGATGCTGCAGCTGGAGGCAGCATTCCTGATCACCTCTGTTTGTCTGAGGAACAGATTAGCCCCTGGACCCCACAGTGTTGCCCCCTCAAAGGATGTTGTTAGCTGTTTGTTGGCCCATGTTTTCATCAGTAGGTGCATGGCCCTGACATCCTCACAGGCTTCATCACTGGCATTTGAAGTGTTCCCCCCAGTTTTCTTCCTCTAGGGTCACATATGGTGAATTCCCTATTTACTATTTAATATTTTAAGACTTATTTTTTCCAGTGGACTTACTGAACATCATCCAGTTTTGTTATCACTCTGTTTTCAGGGTCACAATCCTGATGCAGATCCCTTGCAGGATTGCATTATTTCCTTTGTTAGCTTAGTTGAAGTTACCAAGACACTTGACAAGACCTATGTCCATAAACCCATGATGCTTGTTGGACGAAACTGAGCCCCTGGCTTCTATTTTTCACACTAGGATGCAGTAATTTGTGGGTGATGCTGGAAGGGCTGATACCAAGGGAGTACGCGTTGGTCGCAAAGATGGTGGAATGATGGGTCAGCTACCAGAGACCTTCCTGTTGGTTTCTGGTGACTTTTCCCTTCTCTTACGTGGGAGGATGACATAGCCAAGGGCAAGGCTGTGAATCTATGGCCAACAACAACCTTTCTCAAGCGCCCATGGAAAACAACATCGTGGACAAGCACACTGGGTTTCCCCTGGAACTTCCCTCTGGGGAATCCAGAAGAGATCGTCTTGGATCTCTCTGAGCAAGATGAAGAACCCAGCAGTGATGCTTTCCCAACTGCCTGGGTGGGGAGAAGTACTCAGAGGACAAGGAGCTGCTCCACAGTCTCTCCCCATCCCTCTGACAGAGAATCTCCACTAGGAGGAAGGATGCTTAGGAGAAGGTCAATTAAAGGCAAGAGTTTGAAGAAACTTCTGACCCGGGGCTACAGCCTGGGTCTGAAATGTCTCAATTAGGAGGCATTCATTTCAGGAACTACCCAGGCGGGTGCAGCCACAGGAGCTCCGTGGGGAGCAGCACAAGCAGAGGGAGTAGACCCCTTGCTGATTCCATCTCCAGGAGCAGCACAGTCCGGTAGGCAAAGCCCAGACCCTTTCCCCTTCTCACCGGGAGGCAGCACAGGGCTGCCGGCACCCTGAGGTGTGGGGTCGGACCGGGCTGCCCGCTCCCCGGGGGGGTAAGACCAGCCCAAGCCCCGCGCTCCAGGAGACTCATTGCAGCGCTTTAACTGCACGTCATTACATATTTTAATCAGCTCTGCCATATCTCCAGCCCCGTCACTTTCCGCCATTAATTAACGCTCCCGAGCGCTGATTATTATTTTTCTTAACGGGAGTGGCGCACTCCGGGCGGGCGCTGGAGCTGAACGGAGCCCCTGTAACGAGGCCAGAGGCGGCGGCCGCCCGCACCGTCGCTCTGCCCCGTGAGAGGGAAGGCGCCGTCGGGGCGGCCGTTGGTCCGAGTGCGGGTAACGCCGGGGCGGGGGTGACCAGCCCGGCGCGGGAGGGGACGAGGCGGCCCCGGCCGCCGCACGACCACGCGCCCTTCCCAGGTCGGGCCCGTTGGGGGCGGGAGCGGCGACGGCGGCCAATAACGGGGCGGGGGCGGGGACTCGCGTAGGCCGGTAAAAAAAGAGAGCTGG
>WTSP01012926.1:36049-47500 GCA_025331215.1 Actenoides lindsayi | reverse complement strand
AAGGATGGGGCTTCCACCACCTCTCTGGGCAACCTGTGCCAGTGTCTCACCACCCTCATGGGGAAGAACTTCTTCCTGATGTCCAACCTGAATCGACCCACCTCTAGTTTTGATCCATATCCAAATCACCTAAGGACACTTCATCAGGGTGCTCCTCCAGTTCTATACCGGCCTTCCTTTGTGCTGTGTATTTTCTCCTGCTGGTTTCCTCACGCTCTTTTGTTTTCTTGAGAGTCAAACTGGACTGGGTGGAGACCTTGCGTGACTCCAGCGAGAAGTGTGAGGCTCTGTGTTGTACCCCCTGCTTACAGCTGGCACTGGTGCCCGAGAGGGCAGCTGTGCCCCTGGCTTTGCTGGCGGCCGTGTCGCAGCCTGGGGCAGACTTTGCCCTGCCTTCCCGAGGTTTTCTTCTGTGCTGGAGAAGGTATGTGGTTTTAACCAGCTGGAAGGGACAGCTGCAGCCCGTGGAGGGTGTATTGACCGTTTGCTCCTCGTTATCTCAGTGAAAAGCTGTGGTAGGGGCTCCAAATGCTGGATTAGCTCTCGGCTGCAGGAAGATGAATTGTAGGCATGCACAGGGCTGGCACAAGCCCAAGGACGGAGGGTTCGAGCAGATCCTTCTGTGGCTCTCTTAATGGAGAGGAGGGAGCCAAATGGCCAGCACATGGCCTGCCCTCCTCTCTGTGATGGGGCAGGAACGACAGCACCTGCCCGGGGACGGGCAGTAGCTTGCCTGGAGGAGGATGCGGAGCGGCAGAGAGGTAAATCCGTATTTTTGTTGGTAGGTCATGTGTGCATCTGCTGTCTCCTCCCACCCCTCCGCTCTCCTCGCAGCGGGCTGGAAATCGGGTTTGATGTAGCGTTTGACACGACCGGTCCTCCGCGCTGGGACACGTGAGATGTTGTAACGCGAAACCATTTTCTATCGCAGTATCGGGCAAGACCGGCTGCCTTATGGTGGTGTTTTTACTTAGTTTCCAGAAACCATCCTGAACATATAATCAGAGTTTCCTGGCTTTTTTTTTTGTTGTTGTTGTTTGTGTTAGCGGTTTGTACAAGCGCACGCTGGTTTATATTTAACGAGGTTATCATTAAGGTGGTTTGGTTTTGTGCTCTGTGCAGATTCACACGAAACAAGCGATAGAAAAAACAAGAAAAAGAAAAACCTGGAGTTTCTAGGTGTTCGGAGGCTAGTGTGTAATGACACGTGCTCGTGGGGAAAAACTCACTTGGTCACAAGTCTCCTTGTTGCTGCCAAAGGCTCCTGTCTAGTGCAGAAGGAATTTTCTCGGTTTCGTGGTGATTGGGCGGCCGAGGACATGAGGCTGCTGGAAGCCAGGGCCGGGGTCTGCCAGGTTTGCCTTCACATCACGTTGGGATTCACGTTCATAGCTGCCTGGTGAATGAGCTGCCTAGTGCATGAGCTCCGTGGAACAGGGTTTTGGCAGCACCTCTGCAAAATCCTGTCAGATGCTGGAGGTTCGGTGGTAGCCCCAGGTACTCGGTTTTATGTACAGCTAGAATTCTTGTTGCCATAGCTTGCTTTGTGGAAAACTATCACTGTTTATATATATATATGTGAGATATACATATATGTATATGACACATATATATATATATATGTACACCTGAGGTTTCCTTTTCTACACAAGGCCTTTGCCAGGGGGCTGGGTGGTTGGAAACGAGCATGTGCTTTATTTTTTTTCGGTGGTGTTGTGTTTTTTGCTAAGGAAGGGAATCAGCGATGGGATTCGGAGCTTAAACATCGCTCACAGTCGCGTTTGTCTGCGTGGCTGCGTCAGACTGGAAGGCAGATGGGCAGGAGAATTCCTTCTGGGAGCAGCTGGTGCTGGGAAGCAAGCAGAGAGGACTATCTGCTGAGTAATGGCTGGGGGGAAGGTTCTCTCAAAAGGACACTGAAGTCACCGTGGTCCAAGTAGATTTACGTTCAGAATTTCTTGACCTAGAAGACAAATCGAATTTCCTGAGTATTTCTAAAATGAATTTATGATTACTGAGTCTTGTGAAGATTCAGCTGGTTTCTCCCCGTTAGAAAATACAGAGCCGTGTACGGCCTCGGTGTTCATCTCCTGGAGAGAGGCAGTGCAGGGGGATGCTGGAATGGGTGACGTGCCTGGCTTTTGTAGGGCTCACAAAGTGCAGCGGGTTGTTAATGCTGGAGGAAGCCTCCAGGGTGTTGCTGAGGAGCTGAATCCCACTGTTTAGTTTCGTGGCCAAGGGCTGAGACATCAGAGTCCGGTCCGCTGCATCCTCGGGTGGGTGGGCAGTGCAGACTCAGCCTACCACAGAAGATGCCTCCGAACCGAACGTGCCAGAGACAAAAGAGTCTCTCAGAAACAATTCTCTTACAGGCAGAGTCCTGAATGAGGAGCAGAACAAAGAGCTGGGAGCACCATCCACCCCACGGGGTCATCCTAGCGTCAGGAGTTGGCTTGTGAGCGCTGGAAGCACATCGGACCTTTTGTGTGTGAGGGAGACTCTGCTATTCACTGGACCTAAAGCCCTTCAGGCAGCCCAAGTTCCAGAATGTTGTAGACAAGAATAGCGTGAAAGCACCAAATTAGTGGTTGGAGAAGTGAATGGGAAGTGCACATGCTGAACTAAGGCTTTTCATAGGTGTGTGACCTTGGGTACCACTGATGATGGCCGCTGTCTCTAAATGAGGGGATGCTTACTGACTTCAGGAGGCTGTGGCCACCTTCTGCCACCCTGGAAAGGGGATGTTCAACAACAGGGGTAACACTCAGGTAACAAGGGCTGTTCTCTGGTTGCACGAGCACGCTGCTGCACCTCTTGGGGCAGGTCCCTCCCAGTATATTGCTCACAGTCCATTGCTCCCCAAGAAAGGGCTTGCAGTCCCCGTGCGTGCAGTTTGCAGGCTGCTCCAGGAGTCCTGACAGGGTCCCTGAGTGCACCCATGTCCTTTAGCATGAGCATGCTGAGCGGCTGGGTCCTCACGGTCGCTTTGAGCTGTGCAGGAGCGGTCGTTGACTGCAGGATGGGCTTCCTGAGCCGGGCATGTGCAGAGCGTGGCCAGCCCCACACCCCCACTGCCCAGCATCCCACACCCCCACTGCCCAGCATCCCACACCCCCACTGCCCAGCATCCCTCACCATTGGGCTCTGCTGGCCTTTCCCCTTGTTCAGAGAACAGGTTTGAACCTCTCTCTGCCACTTCCTCCAAACTTAGGGAAACGTAGTCATCCTCTTGACATCAGTTGACCAATAGTTGAGAAGTCAGTGCAGTGCAGAGGCAGATGGACAGCACAGATGCATCAGTTTTGTTCCCTTGGTACACACAGTTTACAAAAAAAAAGTGCTGCAGAAGTTTGTAGTGGCATAGGCTGAGCTTCTGTTACACTGCTTAGTGAGCATCTCTGGCAGATACAAAGGTAGTGGGGAAAAAACCCCTTGCTGTCAGTTCTGAAGAGGAGCTGGGACAATGTGGTGTTCACTACTACTCAGGAATCAGACACCTTCACAGAGGGCCAGATGCTGAGAGGGAGCTGCCTTTGCTGGAGCCTCAGGACTTGGCAGGTTTTGGAGAGGAGCGACGGCACGTGAGAAGTCGTGTTTGTGTTGGCTGCCTTCGTTGGCTGCCAGTTCAGAGCTCTCCAGGTCCAGCCCAGCCTCAGGAAGTCCTCTGCTTTTACTGCTCAGGTGCTTAGTTGATCCATGGTGGCCCCTCGTGAACCGTCAGGAGTGGGACATTCCAGCAGGTCTGCTGACGTGGTCAGTGCATTTCCATTACTCGGTTTTTCTTTCCATCCTGTACCAGCAAAGCTCCTGTGGACCATCCCTTTTCCTTCGGAGCCTGCTACACAGCTTGCTGCTGCACGATGCTGCTGAAAGCATCTTGAAATGATGAAGATCAGTAGCAACCACGTGAGTCACCAGCCCTCCAGACCATCACAAAAGCATAGTTTGATGGTAGATAGATAGGATAATGACAGATCATAGTTTGCTGACAGCTTTTGGATGGGAAGTGTGTTTTTAATCTGTAATTATTATGACTTGGAGAACTCTTCTGCTGGAGGATATAGCTTAGCTTGCTAAATAGCTAAAACACAAATAGATTTCCAAGTGATCTGAAAGGGAAAAAACCCCAACCCTCTAGTGATTTTATGGCTTCCTCTTTTCAAAGCAGTAACAATCAGGTGGGCTGTCCAGAGGCTCTGCAGAGTGGTGGGTGTGACAGGAGGTAAAGCCAAGAAGTAGAACCTAATCACGACTTTTGATTTTATTTTTAATTTTCCCCCCCTCCCTCTGATTCCAGCTGTTCATAGTCTGTGAGGCAAGATTGCCTTGACACGAACATAAAGGCTCATCCCATAATTCACCCTGAAAATGGTTGGCTTTACGTACTGGGACTTCCATACATTGAAACATCAGGAGACACCAACTTATCCCATGTTAAATCTGGGCAGTCAGGTTCTATTTGAGCCATGGGAGTACCCACAAATTTCACCTCTAGACGTTTGCTGACTCTCCCAAGGATGCAACCAGTCCTTTCTCACTTCTACACCCAGAACTGCCATCAGGGCTGTCGTGAGATACGAGGCTTAGCTAGACAGCAGGTGCTGCAAGACACAGAGCTGGCTTTTTTCACAACCCAGCTAAAAAAAACCCCCTGCCAGTTTGCTGTAAGAACTATTATTCCTCGAAAATGGAAATGACATAATGTGGCCCATGGAGAGGATCCCCCAGCCAACCTGCCGTTTGCAAGTCACACACTGAGGAACATAAGGAACGGTGTTTTGATTTCCTACGAAGGGCTTTTTTTTGCTGCAAAGGTAGGGTAAGGAGCTCGGCAGATCGGTTTGGAGAAGAAAATTTCACCCGTGGTTGGAGGAGACGCGATGTGGCAGCGGGAGCTTTCCGGTTTGCTGTTCAGGCTGCAGTCTGCAGGTTTGGAGGAGTGGTTATTTAGGGTTCCTTTCCAGGGGCTAGCCTGTTAACAGTCCTACTAACTGCTTTCCTCTCACGGATGCTGAACTGGTTTCTGCCCTCGTGATGTAATTCAAAGTCAGCACTGCTCTTAGCAGCTACAGTCCGAGTAAGGAAGCTTTTCTACCGTGGAAAATTTAGAACTGAATGAGAAGTGAAGCAAAGGCTGCCCTCCATTCTAGTATTTTTTTTTAAAAAGAACCTTTCAGCCTATATATGAATACAACAGACAAGCACATGTTCTTAGCAAGCAGTTGTGTTTTCCTCCACGTCGTTATAGATTAGGCCAGCAATATGTTAGCTTGAGGAAAAAAAAGGTTCACTTCCCACAACTGAAACATGTTTTCCCTTGTTTGTCTTGGAATGCAGAGGAAGGTACATCCTTTCTGACCCAGGATTCTGCAAAGCCCCTACTGTGCATTTATAAAATTACTCAGTTAAATCAAGCACCAGTGTCTAAAGTTAGGTTAGTAAGTAAATCTTGGCAGTATCAGGGATTTTGCTGTGTAATATTTGTGGCATTACAAAAATAGAAGGCTACTTAATTTATAATAGTTTTTCAGACAACAATGGGTTGCATTTTGGTACTCCTACAGGTAATCATATTACCAAGGTAAATATTAGGTTTTCAAATCTACGTGCTGTCAAGGCTAGTCAGAGACAGACACACCAGTTTCTTTTTCAAAAGAAGCATCCATTTTTCCTGCAAAATTAAAAAAAATAAAATTCCCTGGCTGTGTAACGGGGAAAAAGCTGTAAGGTGTTGCTAGGCTGGCACAGAGCTGCACTGAACAGAGATGAAGCTCTTTGGCTTGCTTTGCCCTTTCTCTGGGCTTTGGGCAGGGTGTTGAGCACCAAGAAGTCAGCAGTGCCCCTCGGTTCACAGCCTGCTTGCAGGTAACTCCTTTCTTTACAGCTCTTCCCGTGCTGCCTGCTGTGTGTGGCCTGGCCCATGGCCATACAGGACAGAGCTGCACGTGGCTTTTGTGGGGGTGCAAGGGACAGAGAAGTGATGGTGCCAGTGCAGCCTCCTCAGCAGGTACCAACTCCTCGGTGCCGTTGCTGCCCTCGGAGTGGAGCTTGTGCTTGGTACAATGTGGTGATGGGTCCCTGTCTGTCCCCTCCTCTCTGTGGGGCAGCTTTTCCTTCCCCATTTCAGGGTGGAAAAAGAGCCACTGCAGGTACAAGGTCAGCAACTCCCAGTAAGGAAAGTGGATGGGGAAGCATGCGGGAGGCTCCAGTACCCCCAGCAGTGTTGTTTCTGATGGGGCTGCCATGGGTAGAAGTGCAGGGGGAAGTCCCAGCCCTGCACCATGGCTGGTTCACCCAGAGGTTAATACAGCAGAAGGGAAGAGGAGGAGGTGAGAGCCCCGAGCTGACCCGTCTCCCAGTCCCACAGGAGGTGTGCGTGCTGGCACAGTGACATGGATTTTAATTTCATCATGTGAAAGGGGCAGATGGTATTACCACTGCTTTTTGCAGAGGTGACTCCCAGCACTGAGCAGCCTGTTGCCCGCTGTGGCTGTAGCAGGGAAGTGGACTGTGAGCCCAGCACGTGCTGTGCCCTTGACAGGGTCCAAGCAGCACAGCTTTGCCCAGCCTACTTGAGAGGGAGAGTTGCTGAATTTAGATTCCTGGGTACATGGTGCTGGATTTGGGGAGAACAGAACCTCGGATGCCTAGGATGCCTTCACCAGTCAGGGAAGACTGTTGTGTCACCTGGAGGGACGTTGGTTTCATGCAAGACCCCCAGCACATGTAGGGGTGGAGAAAGGGAAACCAGAAGGTGAGTGTCACATGAGGTCCTTTGCCTGTAGGCCTTCTTGGGTGACACACATAGATTTGTGTGTACACAAATACAGTCCATAGCTAGAGTTCAGGAAGCTCTTGTTGTTCACACTGGTGTGTGCTAGGGACCTGCACATCCCACCCCACTGGACTCAGCCTCTCTGGAGGATGGAACATAAAAGAGAAGGTAAACATCAGCCATGGTCCAAAATATGACTTGAAAACATCTTATTCTTTTGGTTATTTTATTACTCACCAACCCTATTCCGTGTGTTGTCTGTCATACCCCTCTACAGACAGAGCTTTTCTTTTCCCATTGCTTCTGCACTTGCTGGAGCACCTACAGATCCAGGAGCAAAGGACATTCATTCCCTCCTCCTTCGGTCGAGGCTGCCATCAGCTACACCCAGGCAAACGAGGGGTGACAGAAGGAGTGCCCGGGTGTCCCTGGGGTGTGGTGGGCTTGCCCAGCAGGGAGTGAACACCTTCTCAGGTGACCGAGCTCGGTGGAAACGCAGTCCCCAGCTCGATACCTGTGACACGGGCAGCTAGCACGCTTGGCAGCTACAAGCAAACCTCGTAGTTCTCCAGATTTGCAGTGAAATCATTTCTGACTGTAAAACACAGGTGGGTTTGGGGGAGCAGGAAGAGAGGGAAACCAGCTACAGTGCAAAGTGGAGTTTCCTTGCTTGGGCAGGAGAGGGGTGCCGGAGCTGCAGCAGGTTGGGTAAGGTGTGGAAAGCTCCCCCGCTGGTGTTCATAGTCCTGGCAGTACAGCCTTTAAAACACAAAAGGTGTAATTACTTTTCCAGAAATGGACTTCACATAAACCTCCCGCCTTCGACCCATTCTGGATCTTCGGAGCCTCCTTAATTTTACATGACTATTTTCTTACTTAAAGCAACACCGATCGTTAACGGGGGGTGTTTACTGCTGTGGAGAATGCCATCTTCTAGCACTACCTAACCCAGCAGAAGTGGCAGCTAAGAGGTGGTTGCTTAAAAAGGCAGAATTATTTACAGCAGAACACAAAGTGCCACTGTCAAGCACCTCCACCGTGACCTTTGAGATTTATTGTTGAAATCCCTATTTTTCCGTGTGCATGACTCGCATCAAGATAAAATACTTTCCTGTTTTAGGAAACACTCCAGGTACAGCAGAACTCACAAGCAGCCTCGTATGTCTGTGAGCGTTTAAGGAACACACTTCATTGTCCAAGGCTTTTTTTTGCTTCTGTTTGTTTTTAAAGGGATTATTATAAATACTCGTTTCTTGTTTGTTCATTAGTTTCCTTATTGATGTAAGGCTGTCCGAGTCGAAGGCAGTGCTGGGGTGTAACAGGGAGCAGAGTTTGACCAAATTCGTTTAAAATTAAAAAAAACCCAAACTGCAAATGGTAGGAATTTGCCAGCACCCTGAAACAGATGCTTTCCAAGTGGTATTTTCCGTTGCCATCCTCGCGCGTGAAGGTCAAACAGGTGATGTGAACAGAAACCTGGATTTTCTCACGGTGAGCTGGTGAGCTTGCGAGCTTCCTCCCTTCTGCTGGAAGGCTGGAGCCCGGCAGCAGGTGTGAGGATAGACCTCTTTTTCCCTGTGCGGCACGGGTGCTGTGCTCGGTGCTGTGCCAAATGCCACAGCTCCTCCGTATCCCTTGGGAGCTCAGCCCCGAGCTGTTTGTGCAGCAGGGTGGGGGTTGTAACTGGAATTCGCTCCCCGAGGAAGGATGGAGGGGGGAGCACAGAGGCTGGGCTGAAAAAGCCCTCGGGAGCCACTCTGTGCTGGCAAAGGTCAGGGTATCTGGAAATGAACGGGCTCTGAAGGAGCTGCAGGGATGCTCGGGTACGGATGAGGACAGGATTCGGGCTGTCGAGCGATTGTGTGTCTCAGATACTGTACTGGAGAACCGACAGCAGCAGCCGAGGGTGGCATGGTCTTCTGAGTAACTGCCAGTTGGCTTGCAGTTGTTGCAGTTCTCCTTTTTGTACAATCCACAAGAATACTTCACCATGGCTTTTGCCTGCGTTGTTTTTTTTGTGTGTGTGATTGACATATGTTTGTTTGCTGGAACACAGCTTTTGAGAAGCTCCTGACCCCCACATCCACCTTTCCATGATGTGGTAATGAAGACTTGACTTCACTTCTCCAGCGTTTGTCCTGAACTGGAGATCTGTCTTGTGTTATTCCAGCTAAAGAACGCAGAGCAGTCGAGCAATTCAAGCTGGAATTTTTGAAGGAGCCTCTGAACCTTGAGTTTTGAGGAACTCTCTGAACTCCTTTGAAAAAGTCACTTTGAAAAAACAGGCTGTGCTTTCCCGTTACGGGCTTGCACAAATTTTGTTTACCACCCTGTCCAGACCTGCTCCCATTTGTATCCTTGTCCTCCCTGGCATTGTTTTGGGAGAGGATGGTGTTGCCATGGACTGTAATTACTGTTCTGCTTTTATTGAATTTAACAGCACACCTCTGGTTTCATCAGTGAGTCAGAGAGCTTGCTTTGTGCTGACACATTAATAGGAATGGACAGAACTGGTCTTTACAGATCCTGAGCTGTAGGCACAGCACTACTGTTCCTTTGCATCTTAGCCCTTGGAGGGATGTGGGCCGTAAGAAGCTGAAAACTGAGAGGCAGTTTGTGTTTTTCTGCTGCAGTGTGATTGTAATTCTCTGGTTGCTTTTCAAGATGTTGTTTCCACAAACTCAGAATGAGAGCAAAATTAGAATAAAAAGGACTTCTCAAAGGCTTGGTCAGCTCCTCACATGACGTGCCTATGTCAGTGATGGTCAGTCCCACTGGGAAATGCTCTTTCTTGGTTTTCACAAGCTGTTTAAACATCTTATGTGCTGAAACAAACCTAAACAAGAACCAGCAGCACTATTTAAACCCAGAGTCTTTGCGAGACAATTGGGCCTTCTCCATCCAGAAGGTCCATGTCTGTGTCAACAAGCAGCATGGCCCATCAGGATTAGGTTGGTAGAGCTAGGAGCTTGGTGCTGAGGACCAGATGTCCATGCTACAGACATTCATAGAATCATAGAATGGCAGGAGTTGGAAGGGACCTCTGGAGATCATGGAGTCCAACCCCCCTGGCAGAGCAGGGTCACCCAGGGCAGCCCTCACAGGAACAGATCCCGTTAGGTCTTGAAGGTCTCTAGAGAAGGTGACTCCACAACCTCTCTGAGCAGCCTGTTCCAGTTCTCTGTCACCCTCAGACCAGCTCTAGCATGGACCTGTGGACTGGACACCCAGCAGCAGTCAGAGGATGGGCACTGTGCTCTTTCAGTGTGTCACTTGGCTTCCTGCCATCAGAGAGGAAGCCGTGGTGCTCCAGGGCTGCTCCACGCTGCAAAGAAGAGCGTGTCGTGAGTGGGCATGGTCAAGGGACCTGTCTCAAAAGCATGTTTCTGAGACAAAGTCAGACGTGGTGGAGATAGGGCTGTACTGTCTCCGTTCCCTGCTCTGGGACAGAGGGATTTATACTGAGCCAATTTCAGTTCCTCACACCTTTCCTTGCTTTGGGTTAATACACATTTTGTTTGACCCTGTGATGTTTCCACTGGAAATTACTGACTTCCCTCTTTCCAGTAGGGATTTAATAAAGATTTTGTAGGGAAAATATTCCCCCCCCCCTTGTTGAATCAGAGCACTGGGCATCTGTTTTCTTCTTACTGATCAGTTGTGGGCTTTATAAATCTTCACTTCGTAATGTGGTAGGTTCTGTGAAAGTGGGTTTCTTTTTTAATTGCAGTTATCCACATTAACAGACATCCTTCCCATCTGTTCGGTGGAAAAGCTGAAACAGGAAAACCAACATTTCAAAATTCTGCATCACATGTTTGTGGCAGTTTGTGAGCTTGATCAACACAGAAGCCTCATGTCATACTCAGCACGGTTCTACCCTTGCCCCGTGCTGTTTTTAGATGTGAACATGCAGCAGCTGAGGAAGTTCGTGGTTTCTGTTTGTGAGGTCCGTAGAGCAGAGTTCATTTGTTTAATTAAAAGCAAGGAAAAAACCAAACCCCACTCTTATACCAAGTCCAGCTAATTTCGCTTCCAGTGGAAGCAATAAGGCACTGTTTTGCCTGTGACTTCTCTGTGTGGGCTCCCACCACCCCAGCTTTGCAGGGGGGAAACCCGGGGGGTTTAGCAGAGGGTGTAATGCTCCTTGGGCCCCGCTCTCTGCACCTCCTCCCCGGCACACTGCTGCTTCTCCCCTTTCCCAGCCAGATGCCACCAGCGTTTGGTGGACGCGTCCGTCCGTCCGTCTGCCCCGAGCTGCCCGAGCACGAAGCCCTTCCCCTCTCCCCTCCCCGGCTGACAAGCTCGTCGCTGTGCGGGTGTGAGGAGCAAAGGTTGGCAAAACAGCCCAAGTTGTGTAGAATTTGGTTTGCTGCTGCAGGGGCCGTGGCCCTCACGGAGCGGCACTGAGTTCAGGCTTCTTCCTCTGCAGAGGCTTGTGGGGCGGAGGGGAGATGCTGTGGGCTCTTGGGTCGGGGGGGAGACAGTGGCAGAAGCGTGTGTTTGGTGCCTTTGCTGGATGGATGCTTCAGAAGGTCCTGTTCCTGAAGGAAAAATCTAGGCATATACATCTCCTGATTTCCAGATAGAATCACAGCATGGTGGGGGTTGGAAGGGACCTCTGGAGATCATCGAGTCCAACCCCCCTGCCCCAGCAGGGTCACCCAGGGCAGCCC
>WTSP01012925.1:92633-109277 GCA_025331215.1 Actenoides lindsayi | reverse complement strand
GTATATATAAGGAAAAAGCATAGTAGATGACGTGCATGAACAGCCTCTAAGGTCAATATTTCCTTTTTAGTATTTACTGAATATCTGCTGTTGTAATTCTTCCCTCTGTTAAATCTTTTTTTTTTTTAAATCTGTTTGTTATCCAATTAACTTAGGACATATTACTTTTTCTTTTTTTTTTTTTTCACCAAGTCATTTTATTAGTTTGCTGTGCCTTTCTAACTCTAAACACGGCAGTGCTGCCATAGTAATGACAGTTTGATGAAGGCACAACCTATAGCATTATAGTACAGAATCCTATCATGTAGCTTTATTGCAAGAAAGTTATCAAGCAAAGGACATAAAGTCATCAGGAAGCTGTCACTGAAAAACTGTTCAGAGTACATTAAGTGTGTGGAAATAGCATCACAATTTAATTTTATTAAATTCTGCTAATGGAATAGAAATGAAATATTAATATCTTGAAAAGACCAGTGCAGTGCTTTTTAGTCCTGCTGCTTAAATTGACATTAAGAATAATCATGTGTTTAAAGACCGAAATGCTGCTATAGCCAGAAATAGGATTCCTATTCAGAGAGATCCAGTCCACATACTGGAGTGTCCAGTGCCCCTAATTTGCACTTCAATACTGTGTTCCTAGTTAAGAAAACTCCTAACATAAATGTCTAAATTTGCTGACTAGTCAGTAGGAAAAGATCATTTCATAGTAAGCTGATACATCCCTGAGATCACCACCCACAGAAATGCTAATGCAAAAGAGTCCTGTGAGAGGAAGAAGCAGAACCAAATTCATTTTGCCCATAACATGACAATTGAAACTGTGCAGCCACTCAGACCCATATCTTTAATATTGACAAGTGGTTACTGACACTGGAAGCCTGCTTGCCAAACCTCTCCCACACTTTCACCTACACATTTCCATCAAAAAATGATCAGGCTGCAAGACTTACCATTTTAATTGTCAAAGTAACCTGCTCATTCTGTCTAGGAGAGATTAAAGAGAAACTACACAACAAAATTATTTGGCCTGTATAAGATCTGAAAAAAATTTTTTGCAAAGGTGGCGTGTGAGGGGTTTATTTATTCCTATGGCAACTTTTGACATTTTCAGGTTTTTGTTCCACTGGGGATTTGCAGTCAGCATCTTTCAACTGTTTTCAAAGAAAGAAAATTATGTTCGGCTCTAGACTAACAATATAGTATTTCATTTGGGAAATTCTTTAGTCCCAGATTCTCTCATTGCTTCTGACCACAGGTAAACTAAGTGGATATCACTGTTGCAAAGTGGAGCTGATGCATGCCAATCACTTCTTTCCTGGTTTTGTTGAATTGCACACACAGGGAGCTTTTTAAACTGTGTCTCAGTTGCAGGTTGGTGGTTTAACCAGTAGTCTGGAGAATAGAAGAATGTTTCCAAAAACAAGTGAAATCCCAGATTATCCTCAAAAAGTGAATCAAAATTAACACATTACAGAAGTGTTGAATACTGTCAAATGATCCAAATGTCTCAATACTGCTACCATCATCTTTAAGGATGACTCACCAGTTATGCTCCTGTATATATATTTTCTGCAAGCCCAAGAACCATCTTCAGATACTGCTGATGAAATACATACAGATTAATGTCCTTACACAGCTTGCAAATTCTTGAACAGTAATAATTAGAATATATCATCCTGCTACAGTACCCATGAGCACCTTGGTCAAAAAGATAAATGATATTGTATTTAAATGGTATAAACTGTGCATACTGCATTTGATATATCTCTTAAACTTTTTCTCATAGACTGTATTTTGTAGAACAGATCATACAGATATAGGTTCTTTGGCCAGCTTCTGAGCATGCAGATGGGGACTTGTTGCCAGAAGCAGACATTTCGGAGTGCTGATGGAAACTTTCATACAGAAAACAAGCACCAGCTTCTGATATCTTTTGTTGTAGGTCTCTGAGAAGTATATGCCTGAAGTTTGTCACCTTCACATGCATCCACAACTGCCTATGTCCTGGGTTTCTGTTAGTGTCAGTGAGTACTACCACTAGCTGTCATAAGCTAAAAGTTTGTGAATAAGGAGTAGAAATATAGTAGAAAAAAAAAAAGTGGCTATTTTATTGTCGCTAAAGTGTTCAGCAGTATTTTAACAAAAAAATGAAAATTATCATGTACAAGGTGCCAACAGCCAGCAATTCTTTGTAGGATATTCTCATGACTTATTTTCACAGAACTTTGGGATAATTTGTTTTGTCTTATTGCAGGAGACCTTCCACTTTTTTTTTTCTTCTTTTTTTTTTTTGATGCAGGTATAGTCAGCAACTCTAGCAGACTGAATGATATCTTTACATGTTAGCACATTGCCATCTGCATTTTATTTCTGAATAGTAAGCAGGGATACCTGATATGTCAGTCAACCTACATTTCTATGTTTCTGAGAGTCTGACTCAGTTTACCCAAAAAGCAATGTAAAATCTCTAATTCTGGCTGTGTAAAACATATCTGATTGGAATCAAATTCAGCTTTCAGTGGAAAAGAGGTATGAGTGAAGACATTGTGGATCCTTGAAAATTACCTAATACCAGTCTCTCCAGTTCAGTGTCTCTGAGCAACTCGTTCATTCACTGTAAAATAACTTCAAAGACCCCACCATGTGGTTAGAGGGACTTTGTCTTTTGCAATTTTCACAATCTAACCGAAAGAAACAAAACCCATGATCTGTCTGTAACTGTCACTCTATCAGATAAAAAGTAACATCTACATCCTGGGTCAGGATGTCTTGCAAGTTCCACATTATGTAAATGGCGATTTTTGGATGAGTTGCGTTGCTTCCCCATACGAGCGAGCTGAGAGTCTCATTTGCATCAGCAGCACACCAGGCCTTTGGCCCTGGCAGCTGGCAGCTCAACCCCACCGTACCAGACAGGAAAGCTGACAGTACACTTCTGCTTTCCAGAAAAGGTCTTGCTTTGATCTCTGACTTCATATCTATAGGAAATTCACCTAGATGGGAAATAATTCCAGTGATGCTTTTCTACAACAAAAAACCATTCTGCTGTCATTAGTGCTGTTTAGGGAAAGCCTGGCCTTCAAACACAACCTCATCAAACGTAGGTCACAACCTGTGTCAAGTGCCTTGGCACTAAGAGGTATACAGTAGGATACAGCAGTGGAAAATGTGCCAACATCTGCCTAGGATAGTATTACTTTCCTCAAATGGGCACACAGGATTAATCAGCGAGAGGCCTTTTGCCTTATGAATGGCTGTCTCTTTGTTCTTGAAAGCAAAGCATGATGTGTTTTAAGGCAGCTTATTACAAGGTGATCAAGAACATGGTTCTTTCAGGAAAAAAAAAAAAACAACAAACAAATCTGGAGGAAGTCATAGTATCATATTAGGGACCTGAAGTATGTGTAGCACCACTCTGTATATAGACAACCATAAAGCATATTACCCGTACTGTCTCATTTCTGGTTTTTTTGGCAAAGCAATATATGTAACTATAAAATGCACTGAATTAATCAGACTCTCTGAGAAAACAAATTGTTCCTTTCTTTCACCTGTAATATTTATGTTGTTGTTGCCACTGCTGCTGTTTCTTTCTTTTCTGGCTTTATATGGAGTCTGTTTCTTGAACAGTTCATTTTTCTTAACTGAAGAAATAGGTTCTGAAACACCACCATTTGAAACTATCTCTAGAACACACTTTCAAGGCAACTGTCCTAAACTTTCAATGCTTTAGGCTATAATTTATAAAGTACCATCAGTCTTGCATTAGAAATAATCACAGTTTTGTTATTTTATCTTGCAAATTGTGCACTTCATAGCTGTCATTCAGTGAAAAATACTCTGAATTTCATATAAAACTAATCTTTCTGTCATTCCTTGTTCAGTGTCACACTGGAGATGGTGGCAAAAGATGAAAACTCTCACAAGAAATGATAGCCTCTGTATATCAAAATGATTGCAACTTGTTCTGCATTTTCAGATTAGTGTATGAACTATAGAAATGAAGAAATCAACAGCATATTGTTTTTAGAAGTGACTATCATTTGTGATGAAAAACTATAGAGATCTGGGTTAGAATATATAGATACACTTATATTTACAGCTCTCTATCCCCTCTAAATTATTCACACAGTAAGAACTGCACATCTGAGTTAAATGCAGAAGGCAAGGAATACTGAGTTTGCTCTTTCCAGTCTGCAATATGTGAGATACATAAAGAAATATATAGAAAAATAGAAGTATGGATATGTTTGTCTCTGATGAAGATTTAAGGTTCTTGTAACAGGCAAGTCCCCAAAAGTTTGGCAGTTCAATATATCATATACATCGCCATCACCTGTGCAGTCTTTCTTTATTTTTTTTGAGATTTTATTAAAATTCTATTAAAAAATAAATAAATATGGGTAGCATTCAAAGGCTAATCCAGTTGTTGAGATTTTTCTGAGCAAACACTAAGCCACTGAGGCAGACTTTGAGCAGCAGCCTGTGGAACCTGTCTATAGATATTATTCAGTTCTTCAGAAGAAAGCAATTGGTCATCTCTAACCAGATATTGGTTTTGGAGTCGTTTTATCTTTTTTAAGCACTTTTCACCTTGTTATTCCTCATATTTGACTCTTTATGCCATGAATTTACTCCATCAATATGTTTTCTTCCATGGTATCAGTACTGGGTAAAAAGCTCTAAAGGGAGTACGAGAGAACTACTAGAAGCTGTACTGAAAAAAGATGGTGATTAGTCATAAATCATAACATATCTGTTGGAAAGTACATCAACACTCAAGCAAGATTAGGAAAAAGAAAAATTTTAAATGAACTAAAAATCTTTGCTGAAAGGTCATACTTAGTTAATATTGTCAGTCAATGATCACAAAGACTGTAAAGACACTGCAGCTAACTTGGGGAGTAGGCTCTCAGACGCAGAGTACATGCTGTATCAGGTAAACAGGAAGCAAAAAAAGGCTTTGAAGCTAGCATTGCATATAGCAATTCTTAATGACATTTACCCTGTGGAAAAATTTTGCAGAACAATTCTCAACTTTGGATTATCACTTGTTCAAAGAGCCTCCAAGGCATATTTTCATGAAAAAGGAACTGATATTGGCAATTAAATTAATATTTTGTTTCTTTTGGGATCAGAATGAAGTTAGTGCACATTCAGTGTTGTAGATATTAGATGACACTGTGGAACAAGACACTCTGTAAAGCTTGTATTTGCCATTGTGTGTGTTTTCAGCTATGTGTTTCTTCTACATCTGAACAATGAAGTAAAAAACCCAACACCTTCTAACAGATAGTAATTAAAGCTATTGGGTATACTCAGTTGAATATATTTAATATATTGGTGAGCTGGAAACTTGGAGTTATTTTTGTTAAATATAGCATGTCCCACAAAAAATCAATTTTAAGTGAGAAAATTTCACTTTTACAGGGAAACTTTTCATTTATTTTGGCAAATAGTTTCCAGTTCCCTCTCAGACTAGCATATCATGGGCCAGGAAGGCTCCAGAGATTTTCTGAAACCCCAGCACTGAATTAGTCATTGACAAAGAATCACAGAATGGCAGGGGTAGGAAGGAACCTCTGGCAATCATCTAGTCCACCCCCTCCCTGCCAAAGCAGGTTTACCTAGAGCAGGTTGCACAGGAACACGTCTAGGCAGGTTTTGAAAGTCTCCAGAGAAGGAGACTCCACAACCTCTCTGGGAATCCTGTTCCAGTGCTCTGTGACACTGTAAAGAAGAATAAGGTAAGTCATTTGTGAAAAGGCAGATGCCATACTAAAGGGTATGTTGCAACCTTTGATCCCAGCTTACATCTTGGAAATAAAATGTTAAAATATTTGTATTTGTAGGTCTTTGCAGAAGTTGTGTATATTCCTTGGATACCGTCATATTTTCTTGAATTTCAAAGAAAAATGAGTCTATGTTCTTATTTGCTACCTCGTCCAACATTAGCTCTGATGGCTTCTATTGATTATTTTGTTGTGTTTGTCCACTGCAGTTCTGTGGAGTATGTAAGATTAACACACATTCTGGGAGTGGCATACACCCTTGACAGAGGTCAGCATGGAGTCTTCGGAGCTGACACAAGTCTTTGACAGTGCAACTTCCAAGCATTTTCCGGTAGGGTTTTACATACTGTGGTTCTGTCTCTGCTCCTTTTTTCCTTTCATGTCCATACTCATCTGCATGTCATATTGCTCCACTTCTACCAAGAGACAAGTGATCTTCATAAAGCAAAAGCTTTGTTTGTCATTCAGGCTATTGTGCATCTTACTGTATTTCTAACGTTTTAGCTCTGGGGAACACTGCTGTTTTCTCTTCCCTGCTGCTGTACCATTGAAAATAGTAAGTTCTAGGAGCTAACCACCTGCTGTCATACTATAATGCCAAAAAATCCTATTGCTCTCCATTAGTTTAAGTGTTTCAGTGTGATGGAAGAATTTACAGAGTTATCAACATTCATGAAATGTACAAAGAATTCTACAGTGACCTTTTATACAAAAGCTTCGAAAATCTTCATAAGGCTGAAACAAGTTTAACACACTCCTAAGTTCATTTCCTGATTAAAAAAATCTAATAGAGTCATTATTAAGGTTTCCAATTTCCAAAATGTTTCCAGATGAATGTCTTTTGCATCAGCCAGCCTGTTTTCATTGCACAGATGCAGCAGATTATTTCCATCAAATGTACTTTGCAGATCATGATCATGATCTTGGTGGTAAATTTAAGCCAAGTAAGAATCTAAAAGGAGCTGATACAGTTTACATATATTCAAAAGTGTAAGATGCTGTCCATAGTAAAGATCTATTACTTCTTGTATTTGCTTTATCCCATTAATCACAACCATTTACCTGCCATTAGTAAGTGACACGTTAGCTACTGAAATTTTAGGATAAAGTCAGAAAGAAATGACTTCTTGCTGAGAAGAAGACTGTTTCACAATTAGATTGCAGGAGGTAATCATCCATAGCAAATGAAACATGCATGTAAAATATGAGACAGTGTTTTCTGGATGCAAATAATGTCAGTACTGCAAATGCTAAAGGTGCCATTAGATTAAATACAACTGAAACTGGGAAAAGTAAAGTTTATCTCTTCTACCACTGAATTTCACTCTTTTAACCAGAATATATAGATCCATATGTAATTTGTTACTTATATCATGTGGCATATAAGCTATTTGAAAGTGCAGTGCTAAACTATCATTTTATTTAATGGCTGATGTGATAGCTTAATCACAGAATTATTAAGGTTGGAAAAGCCCTCCAAGATTAAGTCCAACTGTCTACCTAACATTATCATGACCACTAAACCATGTCCTAAATTGCCATGTCTAAATGTTTTTTGAACACCTCCAGGGATGGTGACTCCACCACCTCCCTTGGCAGTCTATTCCAATGCCTCACCACTCTTTCAGTATAGAATTTTTTCCTAATGTCTAATCTAAACTTACTCTTAATGCAACTTAAGCCTATTACCTCTCATCCTATCACTGGTTACTTGAGAGAAGAAATCAACAACCACCTCCCTGCAGCCTCCTTTCAGGTAACTGTAGAGAGCAATGAGGTCTCCCCTCAGCCTCTTCTTCTCCACACTAAATAATCCCAGTTCCCTCAGTTGTTCCTCAAAAGACATGTCCTCCAGACCCCCCACCAGGTTGGTTACCTTTCTCTGGACCGGTTCCAGCACCTCAATGTCATTCTTATACTGTGGCACCCAAAACTGAACACAGTACTCAAGCTGAGACCTCACCAGTGCTGAGTACAGGGGCACGATCACTTCCCTACTCCTGCTGGACACACTGTTTTTGATACAGTCCAGGATGGTGTCAGCCTTCTTGGCCACCTGGGAATACTCATGTTCAGCTGGCTGTCCATCAGCATCCCCAGGTCCTTTTCCACCAAGCAACTTTCCAGCCACTCTTCCCCAAGCCTGTAGCATTTCATGGGTTAATTGTGATGGAAATGCAGGACCCAGCACTTGCCCTTGTTAAACATCATACAATTTACCTGAGCCCATCAATCCAACCTGTGCAGATCCCTCAGCAGAGCCTTCCTACCCTTGAGCAAATCAACACTCCCACTCAATTTGGTGGTTAAATATGCTGGAGCATTCATGTACATTTTCAAATCAAAGCATTACAAATGAGTGCTACGAGAGAGACATTTTCTGTTTATTCACCCACCAATTGCTATGTTTTCTGCTTTCACAATCTCCTTTTAAGTAGATGCATAAATAAGTTGTATTCCAATACAATACAGTTACAAACCAGAGCTGTTAGGAAAGTTTTCCTTCATTTCTTTCCTTGGTTAGTAATGAAAATTATCTATTTGTTGGAAGAGAGCTAGTACTAGTAGTTAAAAACCTGACTGTTGAAACTGCTATTTAGGCATTTCATGAAAAGGGGATTTTTGACAAAGTGGCTTATTACATTTTCTATAGAACAGTTAAAGTATTGTCTATAAATTCTGTTTAATTTCTGGTTCATTGACCTGATACATTGAGCCATTCAGATCTCATTGTATCTATCCTGCAGCCACAAAACAACATTAAGGGCTTGTTCCTGATCTCAGTAAAGCAAAGTTTTGTGTCTTGATAGAGTTGCTTCAGCATACTCCATATAAATGACCAGTGATAGCAATTTTAAAACTGTAGTCCGCTTCTCCATGACCAGAACTAAACCTTAAGTTTGTACAATAAAGACTTTTCATAACTTTAGGTGAAAAAGTTACTGTACATACTCTAAAATTTAGTTGTTCAACTTCAAAATCTCAGCTGCTGAATTACTGTGAAATCTGAACAGACTGAGAATACTGTAGGCTAACTCCTTGGATAATCACATTTTCAAACACTGTCTCACTAGCATGCATAAGCCATAGTCTGCAGGCTTTCATTAGTAGATACTGTGTATACAATACTGAAGTCACTATGCTTTTGGTATATATCTTTCAATCTTTCCACTGGGACCTCATTCATAACAATGGTATTTTTTCTGGATAAGAATTAGATTGGACTGTATTTTGACGCTGTGCATTGCCTATCTGATTTAAAAGTCATTGGATAGTTTCAGGTTACAGTCTGGACTAGAAATAGAGTCATCCAGTCCCTCTGGGTGGTTCTGACTAAGTCTATTAAGACTCCCATGAACTTCATTTGGCTTTGGATCAAATCTTTAGCATACAGTATATCTCTGGGGTCTGTGGAAGTGTGTGGTTGATAGGTGAGAGTAAATCTTGCCAAAGTGTACTACAATTAGTATACGCTAGATCTATATGTTGGGACAGTGCCACTGATAGGGGATCTCACCCTGCCACCTGTCTGCAAGCTAGAGGCACCAACCCAGGCTTCAGTCTATATGCATTTAAATTTTTCTATGATGAACTGCTTGCATTTCTGAAGTGAGATGATGAAAGTTTGCAGAACTAAGTCTGCAGGTCAGTTTAAGACCTCCACTAATTCCTTGTTTATAAATTGAAAGCTCCAAGATACAGATCCTTTTAGGTACTGAGGTGTATAACTTCAATCAGTCCTGAAGAGAGTTATTTATCATAGTCTATATTCCTCTTATGACTTCACTGTTTGATTCTTTTCCCTTCAACAACAATTACTTTAGATCAGGTTAAAATGACCCTCTGTATCTCTAGTTACTACACACTTTGAGATACCAGGGAGGACTAGGTGATTTAAGAGTGCCCTGTGATTCAAACTCAGGACAACAGAAGATCTAGCTTAGCAGTCCCATAACACAGTTTAATTCATAAAACCTAATTTGCACAGATTTCTTTTTTTTACAAACACATGAATGATTTATGCACCAGAGTTACTTGTATACATGACACATTTTAAGGGTTATAATTATCAGTTAAAATATACTTAAAAATTAATATATAAGTAATGTAGTATTCAGTGACAGCCATTTATTCAAAGCTAATAGTTTAAAAAAGCTATAGTTTAATTTAATGATAAATCATCTAATACTTAATCTCAAATCTGTTAAATTCACAGTAGGACTGTAATTAACTTCAATTGTTTTTACATTAGGGCTATAGGCCCTCAAAATATATTTTGAAGAGTAGAGAGTGAAAACGTGTGAAAATGAATACTGGACCTTTATATTTTCGTATGGTTCTTTCCTGGCTTTTTTCCTTTAATTTTTCTATCTGTATTGTACATAACTAGAACATACGGTATTGCGAGCATTGGCCCAATCTCAGTTTTTAAATTGTTACCACCTTCTGATTACATCTACCTCAGAATTTTATTTTATTTGTAAGCTTTTATTGTAACTTACCTAAATAATTCTGGTTTTGCATTTATATATATACTAAGACAATACATGACAAGTTTTAACCTGCAGAACCTTTGTGCGTTAGATAATATCATTCACAATGGAAAGGTTCATGATAGCTTAACTGTAGCTTTGTGAATGTCAGTGCTATAAGATAAAGAGTACAACAGAGTATAAACAGAGGTTGTTAAAGGAAAAAAAACAAACAAACAAACGAAACAACTGAAAAAAAAGCCCAAAACCCAAGCAGTGTTTTCTGTATAGAAAGATTACATGCTAGCTATGCCATAGAGAGAAGAAAAATAGAGCAGCTGTATGAGTATTCATAGGCACAGTAACAACAGACTCTGTGGGAATTTCTCTTCCTGTTGCTGACTGAATTCCCCCAATCTTCTTTGACCTTGTAATATATTTACCTTTTAATATAGAAATTTAATATAAATAATTTTATAATACCTTGTAATATAAAAGGTAAAGAACAGTGGAAGCAATTTTTCTAAAGTTCATCCTTTTTTATACTCATGTTGCAAAAGTATAGTGATTTTCCCTTCTTTTGTATTATAAAATTCTCTGATTCTTTCTTTATAGAAATTCTTTGTTTTAGGAGGTTGCTTTTTTTAATAAACTAAGATAAACTGAAGATAAAGACCCAATAAGCTGAAAAAAAGGCCACTCAGAATCAATCATTGAAAAATATTTGATCCCTTCATTTGAACTGTTTGTGCTCAGTGATGATGGTGAAAAAGGTACATCACTCTTGCTTAGAGGCTGTACACTGCAGTCTCTTAATCAATAATCCCCCAGGTAGGGCTTGGGTGGGGTCACAAAATTTTAAGTCGCTTAACCTAGAAGTTAGGAGTTGTATAGCTGCTGCACAGTCTGTTGCACAAATGGGACTTAAAGTCACCCGAAGACACAGTCTTGGAAGCAAAGGAATTGTCTGCACAGGAAAAAGTCTCCTAAGCTGAAGAGAACAAAGTTGACATTTCTTTCAGAAATAAAAGGCATTCTTCTTCCATAGCTCCAGAAGGATATAAAAGAAGAATGTGCTTTTGATCACAGGAGATACATATGCACCATTCCATGCAAATGCATAAACTGCACATAACAACTCTATAGAAGTGAAAGCTGTAGACCAGGGCTGTTGAGATGTATTTTGAAAATGCCCAGTTCATTCTGCAGTTCATCCTCTGTGTGCATTTATCTGAGTTACAGTAATACCAGTGAGACTTATAGGCTTAATATGTTCCATATTTCAGACAAAATGACATAGGAAATGCATATAATGATTTGCATTCCATTTTTACCCTACTGTTCAACCAAGGAAGTGTATATTGGGCTCTGTAATCTTCTTGAAAATAACATTTTCTTTGGACTGCTGTGAAATTGGAAGCTATTAATATACTAATCTTTATGTGTATATAAGATATGTTCATTCGTATATGAAATGTGTTATAAAGGCAATTCCTATGTACTGCTTTTTCATGGGAAACGCATGTTCTTATGATATTATCTACAGTGACTACAGACAAAATATTTGAAGCTTTTTTCCTTGTGGATTGAAACCTAAACTTTTCAAAAGTTTCTTGAAAGGACGCTGTGCCAAAATATCTGTTTTATATGAAAACAGAGTCCCTCTCTCTCAGGAAATCCATCCCAGGCATGAAAGTCTGTCTTGTTAAGTTTTGATCTAATCAATACATTTTCACTAAAAAAACCCCATCAGTTTGATTAGATATTAACTAACAAAGCAGAAATAAAACTTCTTTTTATGAATTTTTTTCTTTTGAGGTCTCATTTCATTAGCTGCATTACTCTTTGCTTAAAATTAAGCATATATTAGTTTATAGGTTTGGGACTGATGTGCTTATGGCCCAGTAGATAGAGGAGTTTTCACACAATATATCACACATACCAAACACACAATACCGCACTGTATAAAAAAAAAAACCCCAACATTGGTTAATAACTCAGGCATTTAAATGTTGGGAAAACTAACTATGTTCTGTTAAATATTTTGAAAATGGAAATTCACTGTCATGTCGTTTGCTGACTGTGCTGGAGTTCAAATGTTGACATTGTAACAGAAAGAGGTTCTGTTTCAGATACTTCAACTTTCATTCATCTGACTTAGGACCCTCCACAGCTTCTTTAAGATATGCTATAAAAATGCAGCTCCTTTGAGGAAAAAAGCACAAGGAGCCATCCAGGCTAATTCAGGAGAAATAACATTTAATAACCAACTGATTGTGAAGACCCATTGTCTTGACGAATTGTGCGTATATGGAGTGTAAAAGTCTTAAAGAACATCACAGATATAGCAACAAAGTGGAAAGTCCTTAGCTGTCTTTTTAAAACTTCTTTGGAGGGATTTATTAACATGATAGATATCTATATGAGTTTCATATAGATAATGAATCTCTATAATCATTTATATAACATAATCCTTTATAACACGCAAAATCATTTGGCATGGGAGCTAGAAGATATGAAGATTGAGGATGGACATCTATTTCTTTGATTTCTAAGTGTTAATAAAGTACATATATCCATTAGGTTACTGCTTTCCAAATTCTCCAGTGATTTCTCTCCTGTTATTTCAAAGTCACCTTTATTGAGATTAGCATCTGCTACATTCCCCTGTCAGAGACAGAGTACTAGGCTGAATAGATTTTTCAGCTTCATCCAGTCTGACTGTCATAAAGTCTTACAAACTGTAAGTTCCAGAAATGAAAAGGAACAAAACTGTTAGTGGAGGTTCAAAAATATAATACAAACATACAAAATAATTACTGTCAGGACTCGTTCACTTTACAAACATGTAAAATGCACTTACTTTGAGGTTGAGAAGGGGGAAAAATTCCTTCCATTAGAAAATAGTCACAAAGCTTTGAACAAATAAATTCACACACTGCAGAGTACACACACACACATGCATGCAGGCATGCACGTACATACACACACGCGTGCACATGTACATACACACACACACATGCTTAGAGTTTACACTGCATTCTTCTGATGCCATGATTATTATTTTATTTGTACACCCACCTTTACTGCACATTCTAAACAAACAATAGACAACAGTGTAAGGGCTTTTTTTTTCCTTAAAACTGCAACAAAACAAGTCTCAACATTTGCAAAACATTCCTTTATTATTAGAAATAAATTATTTTGTATAAAAATTAGCATGCGTTGACCATTGCATTTATTTTAGCATAACCCAGGACTTAATTCAGTCAGCCGCCACAAGAAACAAACTCAGCTTCTTTTACGAGTTGAACAATGTAGGACAGGAAAGGAAATTGTCACAATCACAAAAAAGTACTTACAAATATAACATCAGACATGGTTTATTTCAACAGCATTTTTTTTTTTTTCACAAGCTAACATTTGTTTTCCTTTTGTGATTTACTTCCTTTTGTGAGTGAAGAGTTCAGAAGCTTGACGCTCTGTCTCTATGTTATAAAACTGGACTTTTCCTTCCACTGTCTCTTTTTTGCTTTTTGCTTCTTGTTTAATCCTTGTCCATTAGGAGACTGACTATTGATTTGTATGTAGTGTACTGATTTCCAAGACTGAATTCTGGTGGTGGTAAAGTCTATGTTTGCAAGATCCCATCCTGCAGGTCTTCCAGTGAATTTCATTCCTGCTCAGTTTGCCTGATTGCTGTAACTGACATAAGTTGTCTTGGTAGAGGAGGCTGTAAATCAAAAAACCAAAAACAAACAACAACAAAAAACAAAGTTCAGGATTTTTAGAATCAAGAGAGGAGGAAAAAAAACCCCATATTTAGCATTTGAACTCAGACAGTGAGTAAATGTCAATAGAGAGGAACAAATGATTAGTGGTTTTAGGATACCCATAACAGAATATCAGCATACTATTTGTCTTGTATTATTTTGGCTGATTTCTGTACAGAGGCTTTTTAATTTAGAGCTTGGATTTCTCTCTCTCTCTCTTCTACTGGTTGAAGTCAACTTTGCAGCTAATGGTGCAGTCTGTCTGGAAGGAGGCTTATTCTCCTTGAAAGGAGCAAAGCATAATATGGGAAACATCTCTCCCAAGTTAGTGAAACTGAGTATCTAGTGTCTACAGCACATAGTCTCTGGAGAGCCTTCAGACAGCCTTATGTCTTCATGTAAGTGAGTCAGAAGATATGCTTATGAGAATCTACGCTGTATTTTAGAGCTGGTGTGCTATTATGGTGTCCTATTGATGGTCAGCTGATCATGGCTTCCTTTGAGCAAAGCTGATAGCCCTTGTTCAGAACAAGGCAATATGTTGAGAATAAAGACCTTCACTATTGTAAAAGTGAACAACTGTGATGCTTACATGGAAGTTTGTGTCAGCTTCTAGCCCTTATATTTTTATTCCTTTGCTGTAAAAAATATGGGTCACTGTTGTGTTAATGTACTGGTGGGAAGAGGAAAGTGTGACATCAGGTCCCACAGGTAGCTCCCTTATTTTACACCAAGTGGGTACATGTTGAATCAGACTGATGGAGTTTCTTTTTTGTCTTTATAATAAGGTCTGTGTCACACTGCATAGAGGAATTTGGCTTCTCAAGTATGTTTTATATTCTGTCTGCTACAGACATGTTCTGCTGACAGTGAAGACTGCAGCTGGCAGAATGAAGATAATTTGATGGCATAAAACTTGTCTGGTCTATAGATTCAGAGATTTTAATTCTATTCCCATACCTTCCTTCCTCCAATTTCTTTTTTCTGTATAGAATCTGGTGGGAACAGCTGAGACAGATAGGAAAAGGATTCTTTATGCTAACACTTAAATCCAGCCCAACAATCCAATGATCTGGGAAAAACAGGCTACAGAAACTAAGAAATGAGTTTTCTCTCCTGCACCAAAGATAAAACTAAATCAAAGGTCATTAAAACTGCTGCAAAATAATACTAGGTACTATAAATAGATAAGTTTGCTACTTGTTTTCTCTTCATGTTTTATTTGGTTTTCTGAGCAATTTGTTTCTAATATTGCATAATTCACATATCACTATGGTTTTTGTTCCTTAAGAATGTATATATAAGAATGAATAATCAAAAGGAAGCTTCAAAACATAGTATTTCTTACTTACACAGGTAGCTGCAGTACTTTGTGTCTGGAAGAGCTAATTGATAGAAGGATTGCTTTTGGCACATTAAGCAAGTCTTTCACATGATCGGTCACTGTATTTTAGCACAAACATGAAATAGCTTTATTTGCATGTATTGGAACACTTGAAGCAAATATAGCCTCATTTGCATCTTTCAGATCTTTCAGATGGGATGTAGTGCTCCCATCTGAACTCTCCCATGCTCCCACAGCTGGATTTCTGAGAGGATTCTATTTGTCCTTTGGCCCATTAATTCCTTCTGAAAATAATACAGGGCTGCTGAAATGGCACAAAGTTCCTTAAAACATAAAAGGATTTTGTTCCCAGCTAAGGAATAACAAATAAATGCACATCTGGAAACTCTGCACACAGGAACAAAACAACAGAGGGAGCAGAGCTTGTATTTTTCCTCAGTCTGAAAACAGGCTCAGATACATGGGCAAGTTAAGCTATTTTACCACATTACCCTGTATCAGCTGGGTTCTATGATAACCTCTCATGTGTGTGTAACAGCAATGTAACGTGACCAGATTTATCACAATTCAGTAAGTTCAATTATATGAGGACAACTGCAAGCTCAAAATAAAAAAATAAGTAGTTACCACACTTCAACTGATTTAGAGTAACTTGTTAATTTGCTGTAACTTTGTTGTATATCTGAGACTTAAATAGTTTTGACAGAATTAATCTAGGACTGATCAAGAAATGAAAATTATCCTTTTGAGTTCTGAGCACTGTTACTTTAAAAAATGATAGCATAGGAAGCTAGTGTAGATAGTAGTTTGCAATATATTAAATCTAATCTCATCTCCAAACAATGTTTTTTTACTTGATAAATATTGCAAGTGTCTTTATAGTTCACTGTAATAAGCCTAAAGTTCCTGTTCGGGGATCTGAAAGCTTCAGCAGCTGGTGTCCTGCTCTTTAAGACTGTTAGCATTTCATAGCAATAAAATGAACCACATTTGGCAAGGATAGATGGCCTGAAAATGTAACAGACTTGGCTCAAAATATTTCTGAGAATGAACACTCTTTTCTAGCTCCAGTTACTACTTTGCTGTTGGAATGAAAGAAAAAGAAGTATACAAGAAAAATAAAAGAGAATCTGTATTGATTTAGAATTACTATTGTGATCTGACCTATGAGCATTTAAAGTACTTGTCACAGAATCACAGAATCATTTAGGTTGGAAAAGACCCTTGGGATCATTGTGTCCAACCATTAGCCCTACTCTACA
>WTSP01012925.1:77315-92533 GCA_025331215.1 Actenoides lindsayi | reverse complement strand
CTGGTTCTGTCACTAATTACCTGAGAGAAGAGACCAGCACCAGCCTCTCTACAATGTCCTTTCAGGTAGTTGTAGAGTAATAAGGTTTCCCCTCAGCCTCCTCTTCATTGTTATACTTTCTGTAATTTTATCTGGATAATTTTTTTCAGCCTATTTCCCAGATACAATTTGTTTGCCACTGATTATGAATGTACTTCCACAAAAAAACCCTCACATGACTGTATTTGTGTGGGGTACATGGAATAAAGTGTGTTACATAGAACAAGACAAATCAGATAGAGCAGTGTTCTCTCTGGATGGGAAGCAAAAGGAATTACCTGAGTGTTCCATCTTATTTCTTACCTAGTTATGAGCATTGTTATAACTACCAGTATTTGTGCTTGTGAAATGTTGGGAAACACTTACTACCACTTCTAATATACTAGGAATAGCCTGATATTAGGTGATCAGCTTCATAGAGTATCACTGAAAAAAAGTGAATTATCTTACATGGAGTCAGTGCAAGAAGAAATTTTGCAATGAGAAGTTGTTACTATCGACCTAGTGAAAAGGACTTACATGGCATTGTGCACTGATAATTCACAGGCATATCCAAAAGTTTTGACAATAACTATTTTGGCAGAAAAGAGGGAAGCTGATCAAATCTAAATGGCACAGAACAATTTAGAGGAAGAGAGAAATCCATCTTGAGGCCAAGAGCTCAATTATACAGGGATAGTGTTCGAGAGTGCAGATGACTTGACTCTGAATTTTTGCCTATGAAGCATTATGATGTCTGGATCAAAGCCTACTCAGAATTATATAGATGTGCTACTGTTAAAATCATGTTTAGAGCACAGTAAATAAGCATTACCTTGCATACATCATACTACTGGAGCAGCAGACTTACTTTCAATAGCAGCTGTTTCCATGAATTATGCATAATCATAGTTTAAGTAATATCAAACACAGCATTTCTTAATTAGGTACAGTAGATTAACATCAGATACCCAAGACTTTCTTATGAACACTCTTTCTCACCCTACTGTGGAATTCCTTCTTTGACCTTTCCTCAGAAATTCATAATTTTGTAAATTCATCAAAATCCATCTCACTTTCCCTTCTGAATTTTCTTCTGATAACTTCTGAAAATTTGAGAAATTATTCAGTTCTTCCTATTTCCATGCTATTATTTGATCCTCAAGTAATTTAACTGCCTTTCTCCTATTTTCCTTTGTTGTATATCATAATCTGAAGTTGTATAAACCCATAGCTCAGTCTAGTAGATTTACACATTTTGAAGAGTTGTAAGTTTTTCAAGTGATTTGGTTTGCACTCAGTATCCTCCATGCATCAGCACCTTTAATATGGTAAACTTACAGACTATTTTTATATAGTCTTCAATCTGGTAAACTCTGATTGAATTCAGTAGGGGGTTGCATTTTTCTGAAATAAGTACAATATTTTTCTGCAAACTTGGTACTAACTTGTCTGAATATATTTAAGCAAAGTAGTACTATTCAATCTCCTGTCAACATCATCAAAAAGTAAAAAAAAATAAAAAAAAAAAAAAGAAAAGAAAGAAAAAGAAAAAAAACCCAAACCATCTTTGCAGTAAAAATGACTGGAAAAAAAATTGTATTTAACTGTAATAGCTATTGTCCATCTCATGTGACCTCTAAATCCTCAACAGAAACTGGTTCTCCATTACTACTAAGTTCTGGGGGTCAAATTACTGGCTCTATTCATATTTGGTTATTATTGTGAAATCCAGTTTATAAGTCTCTATATCATGTGGTGGAATGGAAGTTATACCCTTTGTTTTCTTCTAACCAGATCAATGTAGAGATGTCACAAGATTCAAGAACTTTTCTGACATGAGAAAGATCTTTTTCCTGTTACTAACCCTTATCAGACTTATAATGACCAAGCTGTATAGGAATTACCATGATTTTGTACCAAGATGAGTAAGACCACAACAAAAGCCTGTATGGGAAGCATTATTCTGGGAAGTGTTAGTACTCATGAGTTGTGATAAATGAACAAGTCAACAAATCAGTTAGGGTGGAAAGGTAGAAAGCATTATTATCACTTGCATATCTAACTGCAAAATAAAAACATTGTTACTGTTTTCATTATATTTTTTTTTCAACATCCTTTGTGTTTGGAATATACAATGATGACCATAAAAATACTTCATGAACCGTCACGACTGGCACAGCAATCCACAATACATCAAATTAGCACTAGTTAAAACAGATCATTTTAAAAAGATGTGACTTTCCAAAATCTGTTTATGCTTTTTTTTTTTTACTAGCCTCCTGTGAAAAACAATTTTTTTGAAACAACTCTAGGCATTCCTGCATTCAGCACTACATGAATTCTGACACATCTCTGGATTCATGCAGAACAAGCGAAAAAAAAAAGAATAAAGTTTATTATTAAAAGAAAGTGCATTCTTGTGAACGTACATCTATTAGGAAGTGCTGCCACTCTTGACCATGGGAAAGTCTACAGATGACTTACTGTTGGTTTCAAGACTTTCACACAGTTCAGTTTTGACCTCTCCATTTGGTCTGTCATTTCCTTTTTGGGTCAGTTTGCTTTGCATTGTGGCAGCTGTCACTACAGCCTTGAAGCTCCGTTTCCGTTTTTGAACATTCTGCTCTGGATGAAAAATGATAATATAAACCTTGGGCATGTAGAGCATGCCCAGAGACACAGAAGCACTTAAACTCATGGAGACAGTAAGTGTTGTTGTCTGGATGTACATCTGGGGAAGGAAAGAAAAAACAACATAAACATCATTTTTATTTTGATTTAATATAAGAAGGAAAATAAAGTAAATAACTTCAAAATACCATGTGGAAAGGGAACCAATGACACTCTTGCTTTTCTGTACATACTTCATAAGAACCCTTGACTTTGGTTGCCTTTAGTTATAGTCAAGTATGGCTGTTTCGTGTTCGGGTTTTTACCTTAATAGTAGGTTGTAAAAAAAAATTATAATATTTATTAAAGTTCATTCTCATAAAAGTAATCAAGATGATGTAGCAACCATGTTTTCAATAAAAAAAAAAATATATCTGTACAGGAAAAAAGGAGTGACAATAGAGTTAGCATTGTATGATCTACTTTGATACACAGAAGTCTCTACAACAATATGCCATTGGTGATTCAGTAGTGTGTGCAGCATGCCTCAATCGGCAGCAGGCATAATGCAGAATCTAATTAAATCTTTGATACACTCTTTGAGTTTCAAGCTTGAAAATGAACAAAAGAACAATTACTTTCTCTATAGTGAAGCTTGTATATTATTGAGTTTGTTTATGTTTTTGTTTACTTTTTCCACTTTGCTTTTGAGTTCTAGTTACAATGCTTTGTTGGCACCCAATAAACTTATTAACTTCACAGTCCTAACTAAGAAATCAGAAAATTGGGGAACCATGAAATCAGATCACATGTACAGTTCTGTGTAGTTGCCTAAACTAAGTAGGAGATACCAGTAATCATGTTGTTATACTGAAAAAGATACTGAAGCAAAACATGCTCATTTTGCCTTGGTAGAGGATTCACTAATGTTGTCAGGCATGATTTTAAGCACCGGCCAATGCTGTGACATTAACGTGGAGATAAGGTAATAAGTCTGTCTGCAATGTCAGCTTCAGATCACCTGTTTTAATGAAGTGCCCTTGGGTAACTTGGCCCTTGACAGAAAAGTAGAGATAAAATAAACCGGTGTTCAGTTACTACTATAGTTGAACATTTTTTAATGTCTTTCACCTTACAAAGTTTTTCCATTAGATACTTTCTCCTTAGAGATCACAAATAAAGTGTGTCCTCACTTAAAGCAATGTAAGGTGAGAAATGTGACAAATGTATCTTGGAAGAATGGACTCTTGCTCTGAACCACCTTGCAAAGTACCTGTATAATTGTACAGACAACTGCCAAATTACCATAATAGCCCAATCTACTCTTTAAGAAAAGAATAACAATGCTTCAAAATTTGTAAGAAGCTGAACCTGCTTTCAGGGAGAACACTAGACTGAAAAGACAATCAGGATGCTGCTGAGGAAAGTTAGAGGAGCAATACTTTCTTTCATTTCAACAACACATCAAGGCAAGACATCAGGAAATGTACACAATACAGTCTTTTCTCACACCCGTGAAATAATTCCATTCCTTTCAATGTCCACAATGATATTCGTGTGCCTGAAAGCAGAGCTTGACCTAAATTTTGTATGAACACTTCTAATGAAAACCTCACACAGTTGCATTAATAAGCAGTTGTTTTCAGACTTCTGTGGAAGGACCTCTGTGCAGATGCTTGTTCACATGCACACAGCACCAATGATGTATCCATTTCTCTCTGAACCAAACTGGCTGATCTCCAATTAAAGTGGTACATCAGTAGCCTTTAGGGTGTGCTGATTTTGGCTGTGATAGAGTTAAGCATTGCATTAAGTGGTGTCCAAAACCAAAACTATTTTGGTTCCCAAAGATCCATGTATTTCCTACTGGGATTTGAAAAATTGAAATCAATGCAAATAATACCTTTAACAAATTGCAGCGCATATGAAAAATTCATTAAACATAAAAAAATACTTTCTTTTGAAGCCTTATCATTTTATAAAATCCAGCTTATAGCAGTTAAGTGGTTTGCTGAGCCTCACCTGCAGAATCTGTAACAATTTCTGGCATTTGCATATGTATTTTTGAAGTCCTTATGAAGTACTCTAGCTGTAAGGCTCCTCTTTGTCTCAAGGTTCCGTATAGATGTTAAATGATATAAGAACCTCTGGAACTTATAGGGTAAAATACATTCATTCATGCAATAGTACTAGTCATGTTAGCCACAAATACATACATTATGTTAGATCTTAGTGACCTTTTCTGTCATAAGAAGTCCCACAGTGCCAAGCTCTTACAAATACTTAAGAGAAAACATGTCTGCCTGAAGGTTTACATTCAAGTGTGCTTCATAAGTGAATTAACTCTAAATGTGATGATGCATTCACTGAAATAGTATAAGTCCATGGATTTCAATGAACTTAGTGCAGGTATTTTGCATGAGCTATGTCATTACATCTAATGTATTTTATGTGGATTTAACTGAAAAGACCAGCACAACAGCCTGTTTAAAAAAATCCAAATCATGGTGAGTTTCAACTTGCACGTTACAGTTCATATGCAGTGGGCTTTATTTCTAATGACTGCTGTGTTTTTGAACCAGCCATTATAATTATTGAAATATTAAAACTAGAGTAAATTGGGAATTTTCTGACAGAAATGTTTTCAAATAATGAATATAGTCTTTAGAGAGCACTGGTCTCAGGATCCTCTTTTGCATGGATCACCCTTACTACTTACTCTTTAATGAAGGTAATGAGAGAGAAGGGCTTCAAGAAACTTGCTAGACCTTGAGAAGGTGGCTTTGAACACATACTTTACATGTACAGATTATGTATAATGTGTACATCAGTCTGACTCCACATACCAATTCAATTGCATATTCAGCTGGAGACCAATTATCAGTGACAACCTGGGTCTGATTCCTTTTCCCACTGGAGTCACAGAATAGTTTAGCTTAGAAGAGACCTTTGGACCTTTAAAGGCCGTCTAGTCCAACCTTCCTGCAATAAGCAGGGACACCTTCAACTACATCAAGTTGCTCAGAGCTTCTTCCAACCTGACCTTGGATTTTTCCAGGGAGGAGGCATCTACCACCTCTCTGGGCAACCTGTGCCAGTGTTTCACCACCCTCATAATAAAAATTTTCCTCCTTATATCTAGTCAGAATCTACCTTCTTCAGTTTAAAACCATTAGCCCTTTTTCTGTTACAACAGGCCTTACTGCTTTTTAAAGGGTCATCTGCAGTCTGAAAGTCTGTTTATAAGACAGGAACTTAGCCTGCATCTAATCTTTCCCATCTTTAGAAACCCCCTTCCCGCAGCCTGATGAAGCACACTTCTGGCAAACAGAATACAAACACTTGGTTCGACTTTTGTCTCACTTTTATCTTGTTTTATCCATGACAAGAGGACAATGTTTTATGGCTGTTCATTCTGGATACTTTTATTATTCTGGAAACATAACTATCTGTAACTTTTACAAAAATGAAGGAGTAACAAAAGTAGTTCAGTTTAATAAGATATGAAGTCTGAATAATTTTTCATGTGTCTCACAGTGGTAGCTCACTCTAAGTTACAGGAGAATAAAGATTCCTTTCTCACAATGATTCATTCACAGAAATGAATTTTAGCACTCCTCACACTAAAATCCCTTCTGAACTACAAACTTTTTGTCCAGCAAAGCCTTTCACAGATATAACAAAGACCATCTGTGCTCCTTGTTCTTGACAGTCACAAGATAAAAGACAGAAAACAGAAATTATGGTATCACAAGAAAAAAATGTATCTCTATACTATGGGAAAAACTTCAGGCCTAAATGCCTTCCTGTTTCCATCCCCCACCCCAACCTCACACTGATACAGGACTTCATCTGTACTGTTTTCCATCTCCACAATTGACAAAGGATCTGTCACAACAGAATGTGTCTCATGTAAATGATCTAGACCCTGTGTACCCATACAGACACATGATCTGTCTATCTCACAAATGACCGGTACCCTTTCCTCATTAGAAGGCTCCTACAAGCTTGGTAATATACCCTCTGACAACTGCCTCAGCAGCTAAAACAGTTAATGGCTGTGTGGATATTTAGGGAGTTTCTATCTTCTACCAACGAGTCTAGGACTATTAATCTCCTTCTTTCTACACTGAAACTTGTGATTTCTTGAGTGAATTGAATCTAAGCTTTGCACTTTGGTGCAAGTTCTCTAACTGCTAGCAGTTGTAACACAGAAGATGAACAAGTCCAGAAGTTAGTCAAGTACTAAACCACAGGGGAAGGCCTGGTACATCTCAAGCTATTGGGCTGTCTAGTATAGATCCAACTCAGCTACTTGCACTCCAAAGAGAAGTCAATGCTTTTAAAAAGACACAGTTGGTCTAATCTCTCTTATTGGCTAATTCTATACAATTTGCCCTTTAGAAGAGCCTTTCTCAGCAGGCTAAAGAAACAGCCTTAATATCAAACACTGGAGTCTGAACCATCCTGCTGAGACAGATGTACCCGGATAGGCACTCTTCAATGTGTCCCACACTGCCACTAACAGAGTAAAAGATAGAATTATGATTTAATTTTCCCCTTATCCTTGTTACCAAATACTTTATGTCTCTTCTGTGAATCTTCTCAGCTCCTTCAGCCAGTTTCATTTTTTCATTTTTTTAAGGACAGAACTGCAGCAAGCTTCATTTCCCACAAGGTTTTTTGCTTTTGTTCCCTCCCACCACTCTTGCCTTCACTCCCAGCTGCTAGAAGCCTTTACTAGACCATTTATAGCTAGAAGAAAAATGATACATCATGGAATGGAGACACATGCCATCTATCCACAGGCATCCCACAGATTGGGAAAAAATAGCAAAATGGTGCCTCTTTGGTTCTGGTGGAGAGAGTATGAGCATTTAGTCTCAGAAAACAATGAAAGCATTTACAGACAGCTTCACTCTGCTGCATAATCTTAGAAAATGACAGTACCTTTCTTCTTTTAAAGTCATGCACATGTCATAACACTACAATTGCTTTTGCATATGTCGCTGCTTACTAAACAGTTGACTGGATAACAGCATCTATGTTTTGCAGTTGTTTTCATAAAACAGAAAGAAATGCCATGCAATGGAGTCCACACCAAAAATTAACATGGAAAAGTCTCGCTGCAGGCAAATATATTTGAAACTAAGAGAGTATGAACAGGGAGATAACAATGTTGGCAAGGTGCCAAAAGCTAACAATAGAATTCATGCTTCTCTGTGAAACCTCCATCCCCAAAATCTTACGCCTACAGATTTTTATTGCTTTCAGTGCAAAACATACTTTTCTGTCTGGACCTGTGGGAAAAAAAATCATCTTTTCTTGAAGAAAAACATTAAGAGGTACAAGTCAGTCATAGTTTTGCAAGATCATTTGGCAGGTATAAAATAATCTTCATGGAAGATTATATATATTTTTTAACCTTTAAAAATGTTCCTTACCAAACTACCAATTAAAATGAGGCTTTGAGAGAAAAAGTCAAAGCCTTCTCACAAACATGAAAGTACAACATTCATTACTGTCTTTAACAATAAACTTAGGCTGTAATTCTGTACATTGCAGAGAAAAATGAGGGAACAAAAAATTTTTATCTGCACATTTCAGATGCTTTCAGAAATTTTAAGAGAAACGAAAGATCTAATAATTGCTTTCAAATTAAATGTTTGCCAGCTTTAAAAAGCACGAACTTTCATTAAACGTTGATTGTGCGAGGTGCTACAAAAGCTTGTAGCCTCAGTGGAACATGTATATACACGCATTTCAGAAACTGAACTGTGGTAATGGTTTCACTGTTCAGATTTTCCACTTATGTCTAATTTTTGCCTTTCCTGAAATATTTATATGTATTCCCTTTCTACCCACAACTTATTTATTGGGGAAGAAAAAAAAAAAAAGAATGGCTTTACTAGGTCTTTTTTTTTTTTTTAGCATTGTATTTATTATTTTAAGATAAGTAGATACAGAGAACTCGGAATTGCCAATTGTTCATTGGAAGTGGTATGTTCCACAACTGCACATTGCAAAGCTTGCACTGCATAGTTTTCCTTCCCAAGTGTTATTTGACCACATACCTGAAAGTGACCTTAATTCATATAAATACATTCCAGTGACTTCTCAATACCTGATTTTACCACAGAGTAAGACAACTGCATCCCAAATAAAGACAATTCCTGAAACTCAGACAATGGGAATTTGAAGAAATGCACTTCACCAAGCTTTGCTAATCTGTCTTGTTATTTGGGATCAAATTCTTGGACCAGTACTGGCTGGCCAACTCTCTGCATTTCTTCATCTCACCTCTTGCCAAGACACAATTCCTTTGTCACACATAGGATACCAGGATACCACTATAATTTATCAAATAAAAAGAGGAATATTTGATCTCAAGGACTAGGGAACAACCAATATAAATATAATACTCTGCCACTGTGTCTATATACTAGACAATGGAACAATGCTATGGTATAGGCTTGGGCACTAGGACTTTACTGCCTGCATTTTTAAATTGTTAGAACAATCCTGGCATGTGTGGGCCTGGGCATGGACCAACTCAGTCTCCCAAACCATTCCCAGGAGTTTGCCCACAGTTTGGGATGATTTCCACTATGTAACATTGATATACCCATACCATTTTTGCTGAGAGATTAAGAGATTTTAACATTATAAACATAGAGAGACTATGACAACTGGCTTCATGGCCTGTGAATATTCTTGACAATGTATAGTTACTATTTCACATACAGCCTAAGAGGACAACACAGGAGACATCCATGAAGACCAGGTGATGAATTGATTGAAAACAGACCTACAGAGAAGGACCTGGGGATACTGTGTGATGGAAAATTGGTTATGAGCCAGCTATGTGTGCTTGCAGCCCTGAAGGACAACCTTACCCTGGGCTAGCTACATCAGAAGCAGCATGGCCAGCAGGTCAAGGGAAGTGATTCTCCCCATCTATTCTGCTATGGTGAGACCCCGCCTGGAGCACTACATCCAGCTCCGGAGTCCTCAGTAGAGGAAAGACATGAACCTGTTGGAGTGGGTCCAGAGGAGGCTACAAAAAAGATTAGAGGGCTAGAACACGTATCCTTTGAAGAAAAGCTGAGACAGTTGTGGTTGTTCAGCCTAGAGAAGAAAAGGTTCCAAGGAGACCCTACTGCAGCATTTCAATATATAAAAGGGGGATTATAAGAAAGACAGAAAGACTTTTTTAGCAACATTTGTAGTGACTGGACAAAGGTCAAGAGTTTTAAAGTGAAGGAGATATAGATTGGGTATAAGGAAGAATTTCTTTACTGCAAGGGTGGTGAGACACAGGTTGGCCAGGGAAGTTCTGGGTGCCCCAGACCTTTAAAGGTCCCTTCCAACCCAATCCATTCCATGTGTCTATGATAACCCACAGGAGATTTTCAGCTTCTGATTGCTTCCCAGGTTAAGTACTTTCTTGCCTTTAGGGACATATAAGCAACCTCACACAGCATTTCTAGTTTCAGTTTGTCTAGATTCAACTTTCAAACCATTCCATGCTTATAAAATTAAAATAAAATTAAGTTTTGCTTTATCAGAGTATATTCCTTCATGAGACAAGAAAGAATTCAAAAGGCCTCTTAACCTTTCATTAGTCTTCAGTTTATCTTTATAAAAAAGAATGCTTGTTAAATTCTTGTACCACTCTTTTTCATCTCTTTGCAATATGCGGGCACCAATTTCAAAGAATGAATACTAGAAATGGATAATGACTTCCAGTGATAATACCACAAATGCCAAAGATGGTAATTTTAATTAGACTTTTCATTCTGCTATTTATATGCTCAGAATCACATTTGTTTCCTTAATAAATTCTCCCCATGAACTGAGGTTCAGCCAATTATCTACCCTGTGTTCTAAATTATTTTCGTGAACTGCACTCATTAGGAGCCAATTTAATGTCCATTAAGTGTATGATTTTTTATTTATTTTTTAAATAATTTATGTAGGGTCCAGAATGTAAGTTCACAGACGAAAACATCAATGGATGTGGGGTCATTTTATGTTCTGTAGATTTTTCTTAAGCCTCTGAAAGATGATAAATCATTAAACAATGTTAGCAGTTAATTTATTAATTATTTTACGCCCTGGCAAATTTAGAAAAATGGGGCTTTTTGTACCAAAAGAGGTAGAAGAAGCATACTGGCAAAAATGTTGATAGAGTCATTAGTTCGCTTGCTTGAGAATTAACAATAGGGTGGTGAGGGTGGTGAGAGACCGGAACAGGTTGCCCAGAAAAGTTGTGAATGTCCCCTCCCTGGAAGTGTTCAAGGTCAGATTGGATAGGGCTTTGGCCAACCACATCTAGTGAAAGGTATCTATTTAGTGAGGTGGGTATCATTCTGTTGTCCCAAGTAACAAGTGATAGTTGTGACAGGGAAGGTTTAGGGTGGATATTATAAAAAATTTCTTCCTCAAAAGGGTTGTAAAGAGCTGGAACAGGCTGCCCAGGGAAGACCCACCATCCATGGAGGTTTTTAAAAGACATACAGATATGGTGCTAAGGACATGGTCTAGTGGTGGCCTGGCAGTGCTGGGTTAATGGTTGGACTTGCTGACCTTGAAGGTCTTTTCCAACCAAAACAATTCTATGATTCTAATCTATGATTCTACGATTCTGTGATTCGTAGCAACATGGTACTTTCTCAACATGGTAGACATTAATGTCCATTGTCATTTCTATTTGACAAATGTCACCTCTAGACATAAAATTCTGTAATTCTATATGCACTTTTTTGGCTGTTTTAATTCTTTGTGTTCGTTCTTTTCTCTTCCTTTTGTTTGTTTCAGTAAAGTTTCAGATGCTTTACCTCTTCCATAATTGATACATTTAAAAAAGCTTTCAGTTGATGTGTAACCCGTGTAGGTCTAGTCTGTGGTTTTACAAATAACATCATAGAACACTGGCATCAGAAATTATACTGTTTTATGGCAAAAGATAGAGATGATTTGACAGAAAGAAGTGTTGTATTATCAAATATTTTACTCATTGGGTATGAGCAACATTTTTGAAGGGAAAAATATGTTCAAATGTATTTCATCTGCCACAGTTATTGTAATGCTTTGTTAGGAACTGTAATAAATTAAAGTCTGCTTCTTTCCTGTGGTCCATCCTTAGGACGTATGTCTCATGAAAATGCTAGGCACTGCCTTGCACACCTTCAAAGTAATCTAAAATATCAGTAAGTAACTTGATTCTTTTATTGTCTCATAAGTTAGGTTAGATACCACGCTGTCATACAGCATATATAGACCAGAGCACACAATTTATTGCTGCATTTTGTTTTTTATAGGGCCCTATGATCCATTCATCTCATCAATCTTACCATAGAGCCGAAGTAGTCAATCCCTGACCAAAGGCCAATACCTACTGTGTTGGTTGTAACGAGTATGTCAGTCCTGATATTCAAGAGTACTGAATTCCAAAAGCTCAAGTAAAAAGTAGATAATCACAAACCTTGTAAAAGTAAGCAAAGAAATCTCCAAATACTAGTTAAAAAAAAAAAAAAAAGTCTATATTAAATAGCCATAATGGAAAAAGTCTGTGCTGCACTGATACTGAAGAAGGAGATTATTTAAAAGTAGTTCTTATGATATACATTCATCAACATAATGTACAAGTAGGATTTTTATGGTATACTGTGTTACACTTAAGATCTTCTTACAGGCAAAATGCCAAGAAAAAAATTTATTGTTAGCCTAATTAAAATTTTAACAGCTTAATCAAAACTATAGCAAATATTATTATTAATCCACTTACAAAGATACTAGCTTTCATTGCTCTAATTATTTAGTTATTATAGGAAAAACTCACTGTAGCTAAATCCGTTATACGTGGACTTCTGAGTAACAATCTCTTTTCTCCAATGATGCACATCCTATCCATGCTCCTCTGGTTCCTAAGGATAATAGATTCAGCCTTACACAAGAATAGGGGAAAGGTTCAGCTGGATTGTCAGCATTCCAAGTCCTTTACCAGGAGAAGGTACATGATGTCAATTGTCAACATTTCCTCCCCCTTAGTCTTGAGTCCAGATGAGATTACTTTTTACACATTTTCTAACACTGTGTGCTTATTTGCTCTTTTCAAAAATGAGTTCCCATCTACAATCAATCTATGGAAAAGCTCTGGATGCCACCTATCTGGACTTTGTAAGGCCTTTGACTCAGTCTCCCACAACATCCTTCTCTCTAATTCGGAGAGATATGGATTTGATGGGTGGACTGTTCAGTGTATAACGGATAGTTTGGATGGCCATATCCTGAGGGTAATGGCCAACAGCTCGATGTCCAGAATGGAGATCAGGGACAAGTGGTGTCCCTCAGGGGTACTGCTGTTCAATATCTTCATCAGTGATGTAGACAGTGGGATCAAGTGCACCCTCAGTAAGTTTGCAGATGACACCAAGCTAAGTGGTGTAGTTGACATGACAGAGGGACAGGATGCCATCCAGAGGGACCAGGACAAGCTTGAGAAGTGGGATCATGTGAACCTCATGAGGTTCCTTCTATAAGGCCAGATACAAGGTCCTGCAGCTGAGTTGTGGCAATCCCCACTATCAATACAGACTGGGGCATGAAGGGATTGATAGCAGCTCTGCAGAGAAAGACTTGCAGGTACTGTTGGATGAAAAGCTGGGCATGAGCTGGCAGTGTGCACTCACAGCCCAGAAGGCCAACAGTATCCTACACTGGACAGAAAAAGTGTGACCAGCAGGTCAAGGGAGGTGATCTGCCGCTCTGCGATGGTGACACTTCACCTGGAGGTCCAGAGGAGGGCCACAAAAATGATCAGAGGGCTGGAACATCTCTCCTATGAAGAAAGGCTGAGAGTTGGTGTTGTTTAGCCTGGAGAAGAGAAGGCTCCAGGGTGACCTTATTGCAGCCTTCCAGTACTTACAGGGGGCCTATAAGAAAGGGGAACAGTCTTTTTAGCAAGGGCTGTTGTGACAGGACAAGGAATAAAAGTTTTAAACTAAAGGAGGGGAGATTTAGACTAGATATAACAAACCTTTTACAATGAGGATGGTGAAACACTGGCACAGGTTGCCCAGAGAGGTGGTAGGTGCCCCATCCCTGGAAACCTTTCAAGTCACATTGGATGGGGCTCTGAACAACCTGATCTAGTTGAAGATGTCCCTGCTCACTGAAGAGAGGTTGGGCCTTTAAAGGTCCCTTCTAACCCAAACCATTCTATGATGCTAGAATTCCATTCTATCCTCACCCATTATCTGCTTATTAATTGAAATTAAGGCCCAGTTACTTTGTTACTGAGTGACTTCACAGGTTTGTTATGTCTTTAGCATGCACAGTATTCAGAAAGCTAAGCTGAAACAAGTCAGGCAATACCAACTGCTGGAGAATTGTTATCACAACTAACACAAGCTCAGGACACAAACCAAAATGTATCCTGAAAGCCCACAGGTGAATACAAACCCTGTAGCCTTTTCCTAGTAACAAAAAAATCATTATTTCCAATTGTATTTAATAAAAACATATTCCTTTATTATAAGACTTCCAAAGATTTTCTATCAGTTGTAGTTCAGCCTTTAAATTACTTTCATACTCCTTTCAAATACTTAGAAAATTAAAACAGTCTTTGGTGAAATGCATTCTGATTTGCACAACTCAGATCAATTAATCTAGATAAGATGCAGCGCAATCATTTTATATTTGCACCTCTAATTTTTAGCAAAATTTATTTTATATAAGGTTTTATAAGTTGTTAATTATTAATTCAGTCTTCAGGTATCACTTTGAATGTAGATTGTATTTACACTAAGGCTAAATTAATGGAAAAAATGTGTCAGGTGGACAACTATTCAAATTAAATTCATGTAGATTGCACATCTTCAATTATAATCCATTTGAAATCATGTGAGCTGACATTTTGGAACACTTAAAACTCAAGGAGCCAGTTGGCAACCCCAACATTGTCACTTTCATATGCATAACCAGGGAACTATAGGCCAGTCTGTCTCATGTCCGTGCCTGCTAAGATCATAGAGCAGCCCTGAAGAAAAGGACTTGGGGGTCCTGGTGGACAAGAAGCTCATCATGAGCTGTCAGTGTACACTTGCAGCCCAGAAAGCCAATTGTATCCTGGGCTGCACCAAGAGAAGTGTGGCCAGCAGGTTGAGGGAGGTGATTCTCCCCCTCTACTCCACTCTTGTGACACCCCACCTGGAGTACTGCGTCCAGTTCTGGAGCCCCTATTACAGGAAAGAGATGGATGTGCTGGAACATGTCCAAAGAAAGGACATGAGGATGATCGGAGGGCTGGAGCACCTCTCCTGTGAGGACAGACTGAGAGAGTTGAGGAAGAAAAGGCTCCAGGGAGTCCTTATTGTGGCCTTCCAGTATCTTAAGAGGGCCTACAAGAAACCTGGTGAGGGACTTTTTAGGATGTTGGGTAGCAGTAGGACTAGAGGGAATGGATCAAAACTAGAGGTGGGTAGATTCAGATTAGACATTAGGAACAAGTTCTTCACCATGAGGGTGGTGAGACACTGGAACAGGTTGCCCAGAGAGGTGGTGGAAGCCCCATCCCTGGAAGT